>WBMY01005593.1:74843-105784 GCA_013397315.1 Donacobius atricapilla | reverse complement strand
CGGGGCACCGCGGGTGGGTGGGCTTGGCCGCGCTCAGCGCCGGGCACCGGCTCCCTGCACCGGGCACGGTCGCAGCCCCGGGCGGGCAGGTGCCCATGGAGCCGCACGTGATCGCTGGGCTGCGCACCGGGCCACGGCACCGGGTCACTGCTCCATATACGGGCCCAGCGCCGGGCACGGCGTCCCTGGGCTGCGCAGCAGGGCCTCAGCACCGGGCACCGGGACCCAGCAGAAGCTGCGGTCCCAGCAGCGGGCCCGTGCCCAGCGAGTTGCACGTGGTTCCGGAGCTGCGCTCCAGAGCCCATCACCGGGCACCGCGACCCTGCGCCATGTATGGGCAGTGGCACTGCAATACCCGGGCACCGGGGTGGCTGGACCACGCACCAGTTGCCAGCACTGGGTGCCTGCCCCACGTACACTGTCCCCGGCACAGGCTGGGCACGGGGCTGCATCTTCGCGGGCTAGGGTGGCACCGGGAGCTCCTCCGAGCCGAGCTCCCGGTGACGTCCCGCCGGCTGCCGGTGACCGCCGGCATCAAGGTCGCCTTTAAATAGCGCGGAGTGACGGTGGCCAGGCGTTGCCGAGGGTGGCCGGGGGTCCGCCCGGTGCCCGGCAGCCGGTGGGCTAACGGGCCNGGAAACCCCCCCTCCTCACCCTTCCCCCTCCTCCTCCCGCTCCCCGCGGTGCCTGTGAACCCCACACGCCGCCGCCCCGGCCCCCCCCGGCTGCCCGGCGGGACCCCCGCTCGGGGCGGGTTCGANGCCGCATTCCAGTACCTGCTGGTGCAGAAGACGGGAGCACAGAAGAACGTGGGGCTGATCCAGCTGAACCGGCCGAAGGCGCTCAATGCGCTCTGCGAGGGGCTCATGGCAGAGCTGCGGCGGGCGCTGGAGGCCATGGAGAGTGATCCGGAGGTGGGAGCCATCGTCCTCACCGGCAGCCAGAAAGCCTTCGCAGGTAGGGCAGGAGCCTCTGCTCACCCCAAAGTTTTGGAGGGGATTGGTGTCCCACCGCCCTTCTCTTTGCAGCTGGCGCAGACATCAAGGAGATGCAGAATAAAACCTTCCAGGAGTGCTACAACAGCGGCTTCCTCGCCGGGTGGGACAAGGTCTCCGTTGTCCGCAAACCCATCATCGCTGCCGTCAATGGCTACGCCGTGAGTGCCCCCCATCTCCCTGCACCCCCTGTCCCCACCCCGGCACCCCCTGACCCATCTCTGCCTCCCCTGTCCCAGCTGGGAGGCGGGTGCGAGCTGGCCATGATGTGCGACATCATCTACGCTGGAGAGAAGGCGGAGTTCGGGCAACCCGAAATCCTGCTGGGAACCATCCCAGGTGAGCAGCAGGCACCTACCTGCCAGGGGCTCCATCCCAGCTGGGTGGGGACACCCCGGTATCCCTCTCTGAACCTCTCCCTTCCATAAATGCCCCAGGCGCCGGCGGGACGCAGAGGCTGACCAGGGCAGTGGGGAAGTCACTGGCAATGGAGATGGTGCTCACTGGGGACCGGATTTCGGCCAAGGAGGCAAAGGAGGCAGGTAGGGGCACAGGACAGCCCTGGCACTGCAGGGGTCTGGCGGGCAGCCATCCCCCCACTTCCCACTGCCCGTCCTAGGTCTGGTCAGCAAGATCTATCCCGTGGAGAAGCTGCTGGACGCAGCCATTGCCTGCGCTGAGAAGATCGCCAGCAACTCCAAGCTGGTGGCTGCCATGGCAAAGGAGTCAGTCAATGCTGGTAGGGGCTGGGGGCCAACAGGGAACCCCTTGCAGGGGCTGTGGGGCCAGGCAGAGGGGTCTCCCCAACTTCTCCCTTGCTTTCAGCCTTTGAAACAACGCTGACAGAGGGGAACAGGACAGAGAAGCGCCTCTTTTACGCCACCTTTGCCACCGTGAGTAGGGGGATCAGCCTCATGGCATGAGGGATAACAGGGCTGCTGCAGCCCCCCACACCTCACCTCTCTGCTTGTCCCAGAGTGACCGCAAGGAGGGGATGACGGCATTCGTGGAGAAGCGCAAGGCCAACTTCAGCGACAGCTGAGCCCAGGAGGTGCAGGTCCCTGGGGTGGTGCAGGTCCCCACGGCCTCCTGCAGCCCGTCCACCCCCTGCCTTACCCCACAGAGGGGACCGGGACCCATCAGCGAGCAATACTTGCTTGGGGTGACAGCCAGCAGTGGGAACCACCTCTGCCTTCGCTATTAAAGGGTTTTCTAGGTGCTGCTGGGAGATGGGGCATCCTTGCTGCGAGGTCCTGCCTTAGCTGGGAAATGTTGGGGTTCACTGAGCCCCCTCCAGGCTCCATCACGCTGCTCTCCGATGCTGGGCTGGGCAGGAGCAGCCTCGTGGAGCACAGGTCTGTGTGTTCCCTGGGAAGGGGACAGCCTGTGGCACCTTCTGGGGCACAACACCGATGTGCTGGGTTTGCCTGGCCTCAGCCTCACCTGGGCTGAACTGAGGCTGGGATGATGGGCTGAGTCTCCTGTCCCAGGGCATCATCCTGGCCCTGCCTGGTGCCTTGGGGTAATCCTGAGGGAGCTCCTGCAGGTTTGGAGGCCCTGCAATTAGTGGCAGGTTTCTGCCAGTAATGAGGAGCCCACCGGGACATGGAGAGAGAAGTGGGTTTATTGGTGAGGCTCAAGGCTGGGTAGGGAGGGGCAAATTTCCCCAGGAAGCCCCAGGGGCAGCTCCCACCCCTCCTTTCACAGCCCGGGCACATCTCCACTCAGCTGTGGTAGATGTGGTCACGGTCCTCCTCTGGGCCATTCTGTACCTCCAGGAACAGCATCCGGGGTGGCTTGTAGGTGTCAGCCTCCCTGGCATCATCCTGGGGGTGGTAGAGGTGGTCACGATCCTCCTCCGGGCCGTTCTGCACCTCCAGGGCCAGCATCCAGGATGGCACACCTTGGGCATTGGCCTCCCTGGCATCATCTTGGGGGTGGTGGAGGTGATCACGATCCTCTTCTGGTCTTGCCTGGACTTGGGGTGGGCCCCTCTTGGCCCAGGCACTGCTGGAGAAGACCTTTATACCTGGTTCACCCTCTGGTGGCTCAAAGGCTCCTACACCCAGGATGCTGGAAGAGGGGAACAAAATCAGCGAGGAAAGGCTGCCAAATACCACCCTGTCCCAGGGGAATCCCACCCCAGTGGAGTGTACGGACCCTGGTGAGGTTCCCCACACCCCAGGAAGCACCAGTTAAGATCTCAGGGTGCAAAGGGGCTAACTTAACTATTTAAGGAATAGAGAAACCAGCTGGATACTCATGAAGTTTGCATAATTTGGGGAGGAAGGGAAATGGAGCTGGGAGCCCCTTAATTTTGGGGGACACAAAGCAACAAGGGGGATTTATTCACCCCTCAAACACTTTCCGTTTTGGGGTGTTGCTTTATTGGTTTTTGCAAGCCAGATGCAAGCACCTCTTACATTTCCTCAGCCAAATCCTGCTCCATGGCCCGGTCCTTCCACCAGGAGCTGCTCAGAGCCTGTGGGGAGACAGGGGGGTTCCGAGGGGGGGCACGGGTCACACGTGGGTCCCCTCATCAGAGGGGGCAGCAGGAGGGCGGGCTGAGGCAGGGCTCACCTGGGTGCTGCCGGGTGCCAGCAGGAGGAGAGCAATGCCCAGCAGGATGGTCACACCGCAGCGCCCCGTGGCCCTGGGGTGGAGAAGAGATAGAAGGCAGAGCCGTGTGGCTGGTGCTGGCCCACACCTTGTTCCCGTGCCCACAGCTCCTCCCTGACCCCCCTGGCCACCCCTGATGCCCACCAGGGCTGGCAGAGACCTACCTGTCCATGGCTGCCTCCTGCCACACCTGCCTCGCACTTTGCCCGGCCCGCGCGTCCCTGGTGGCACTGGGTGGGGCCAGGTCCTGCTGCCCAGGGAGATGGCACCCCGTGCACCCCTGGGCTCTCCAGGGCAGGCAAGCCCGTGTCCTCCTGCCAGTGCACGATCTCTGGAGATATGGGAAATCCAAGTTTTGGCTTGAAATAAGGATTTTTGACAGCCACTGGCCAGCTAGGAAATACTTTGTTGCTTACGGACTCTGGGAAAAGCTGGTGGCCCAGAAGAGAGCCAGTCAGGAGCGCTGAGACTGTAACTGCAACTTCCATTTGTTTCCCAAGAGCAAGGGCACTCCCTGCCCCTGGACTCTGGGAAAAAGGAATTCCCAGGTCAGAACCGTTGGACCTGGACACAAAGCGAAGAGCAGACTGCGCTGCCGCCTGACCTTCGCACCGTCACATGCCAGGCATCTCCAGTAGCATGGGGCCTGCTTCCCATTCCCAGATATCCCAGTGTGGGAAAAAGCCTCATTCGGGGCTTTAGTGTCAGGAAGTGCTTTTTGGCCCCTGCTGACAGACGTCCTTGGGCAGTTGTGTGGCTGCGGGGTTTGCCTGCCAGAGACAGAACTCTCCAGTGCCCACGGAGCAGGGATTAGGGCTGGACAAGCTGGATGAGTTCTAAACAGAGAGAAGCTTTTTACAACTCACTGGGAAATCTCCTACATTACCATAAACATCATTCCCTGCTCCCATTTGCAAGGATTTTTCAAAGCCCCTTTGATCTTCTATTCCTCACAGTGCGGGGGAAGGGAAAAAAAATGCAATTATAGATCCTAAGCTTCTTGGATAAACATTGTTCTAGAAACCATTTTTTTTTTTTTTTCCTTATGCACAATTTTGGAGCGTCAGGATTCACCAGGACCGCAAGACCAGTGGGGTCTGTCTTTCCAGCATTTTCCAGGAGGATGAGATTACAAAGGAAGGGAAAGGCAACAGGGAAAACAACCTCCATCCCAACCTGATTTTGGCAGCATTTGCAGCAAAGGGAGGGAGGTTCATTCCACACGTCTGACTCTGCCTGGGCTTCAAAACAGCACTCAAATTCTTTATGAAGCAATTTTTTAAAAATTCCTTTTATTTATTCACCTGGTTGGAAGTCACTTTAGTTTAACTCCCTCTGAAAATGCTTCTCCTGGCCCAGAGAAACCTTTCAGAGCAGGTGCCGGGGTGCAGAGGAGACTTCAGCAAGATGGAGAAAGTCAGAACTAAGGACCAATGGGTTTTTTTCCCCCATTTTCTTTTCTCAGTGAGTCCAGCTTCCATTCAGTCATGTTGTCCTCTTGTAACTCCTTGAATCTATTTTTTACCCCCAAGAGGCAAAAATAAAACACCCAATCCTGTGCAGCCTCGGCTGCAGGACAGTTTCCTTAACACCTCACCACACGTTCTGGGTTCCCCTTCCCAAAACCTTGAGGATTCTTAATTCAGTCAGGTGGTGGCTGTTTGACATGAGGAACCCGTGCCCAAATGCTGGCAGAGCTTTAATTGGTTTGGGTGCTTTGCTCCATGGA
Source organism: Donacobius atricapilla (assembly GCA_013397315.1). Lineage (NCBI taxonomy): Eukaryota > Metazoa > Chordata > Aves > Passeriformes > Mimidae > Donacobius > Donacobius atricapilla. Next base: position 100,441 of record WBMY01005593.1, on the reverse strand, counting down.
GTGGGAACTGGAAATATCCCTGGTGGCACTGGCTCCATGCCGGCTCATCTTGCACAGATCTGCTGTACTGACTTTCAGACTTTCTTCCGTGGCCCTTTAAATCCTCGGGTGGCACCTTGTCCAAAGCAAATTGTGGATGGGATCCTGGAAAGGGAGACATGCTTTAATCCCTGTTAACAGCCCAGCCCTCACAGGTTCACTGGGATGCTTAATGCTCTGTGGGCCATTTGAAGCTCCCAGAGTGGCAGGAGCAAGGTTATGGGAAGAGCAGGATATATAAATTGCCAAATAATTTAAAGAATGGGTGAAATACTGAATACTGGCTGGATTTCCTGTGTACTCTGCACACTCCTGTCCTGGAGACCTCTTTAGAACAAGATGTGTTACCAAATGTAACACTTGGGCAGCTGCAGTGGTTGCCAATGAGGAGCAGCAGAGCAGAAGCAGCATCCTGCCACGCCTTGGGAAGAGATCAGGTGGGCAGACAGACACAGCTTCCAGGGCATACCCACGTTCTGCTCTTCCTTACACTTCCCTCTTTCAAAAGTGGCTTTGGAAGCACACCTGGGGTTCCTGCCTGATTTACCTCCAGCATGGAACAGCCCAAGCCATGCTGCCAAGGCCTGACAGGATGAGCGGTCCCAGCCCCCTTTGCCGCAGAGGCCAAAGCACAGACCTGGATTTGTAGAGCCGTTTCTCTGGCAGTGAGGGGCCGGGGCTGGCTGCAGCCTGAGAGATCTCCATGTTCTCCTCAGGCCGTGTTTCCATGGGATTCACCTGGAATGGCTCTGCCACATCCACGCTCACATCCATGGGCACGCTGGTGCCCTGCTCCACGGGAGAGCTCTTGTGCTTGGAGCCACTGCAGAGAGAAAATTTTAAATCCTGGCTCAGGAGCTGCCACGTGAGCCCAGAGCCAAGGAAATCAAAGGTACTTTATGAGGAAATTAGTCCATCTGGGAGGGATTCCTTTCCAATATCCCATCTAACCCTGCCCTCTGGGAATGGGAAGCCATACCCCCTTCTCCTGGCACTACATCCTTTGTAAAGAGTCTCTCTCCATGTTTCCTGTAGCTCCTTCAGGCATTGGAAGGCCACAATTAGGTCACCTCAGAGCTACTCTTCTCCAGGCTGAACAATCCCAATTCCCTGACACTTTCCTTGCAGGACAGGAGGAAAGTTCTGCAGTTACCTTTTCACCTTCTTGGGCCTATCAAAACGAAAGTCAGCAGGATAAAGGTGCACGGTCACCAAGTGATCCTTCCTGTCCTTGCTGCTCTTGAACTTCTCCGTGCAGCCTTCAACCAGACACTGGTACTGAAAGGCAGGGAGGAGAAAGAAAAAAAGACATAACTGGAAAAAAAAAAACAAGTGCACACCAACCACGAGGCAAGGGCTGGGCATGGCAGCTCACCATATTTTGCTTCTCGGCCATTATCTGGAAGAGGGAGTCATGCCACTCCAAGATGTGGATATCCAAGAGATTCCCAGAGGGAAAGGAGCGCTTGCAGAAGGAGCAGACGTTCCTGTGCAGGGTGTTGTAGTGGTGCTCGTAGCTCTCCAGCGTGTCAAACACCTGGCTGCACCCGGAGATGTGGCAGCTGAACTCGGCCACCCTGCAAGGAGATCAGGACATTCATGCTTCAAGCAAAATTAGAGCCTTCATTTCAGCTGCAAACATCCCCTCTAGATGACTTCACCAGAGAATCCAGGATGGCTTGCGTTGGATTGGAACCCAAAGCTCATCTGATTCCAACCCCTTGCCATGGGCAGGGACANGGCGCGGCGGCAGCGGCAGCATGGCGCGGCGGCGCGGGCACTGCGCATGTGCGGGGCGCTCCGCCCCCCGCCCAGCCGCCCTANGGCAGGGACACCGTCCACTAGACCCACACCTGCAGCCACAATACCGGTGGCATTTTGTGTGAGTAATACTTAGAAGTAAGTACCAGGTGCAATGGAACGGAGATCATGATGATGCTGGCAGCTGGAAACTAATTTGCTGTTGGAAACTTACTAGCCATTATGGCTTCAGGATCATCTAGATCATCCACCAGTTAAACGGTGCTTCAGTGAAGAATAAACAAGCTGCGAGGTAATAAATTAGCTGCTGGACCTAAAAGTTGCAGTTGTGGATGACAGCTCTGTGCCAGTGCTTTTTCAAGAGGCATCCATAGGTGAACCTCACACAACACTCGACAGTACTTCCTGAATTTTAAACACAAGAACAAGACCAAGATTCTGTCCCAAGCTTAGCCTTCCCGGCTGCAGCTGTGCCAGCTGCAGCAGCCCAGAGCAGCTGTGGCTGCCGCTGGATCCCTGGCAGGGCCCAAGGCCAGGTCGGACAGGGCTTGGAGCAGCCTGGGACAGTGGGAGGTGTCTCTGCTCATGGCAGGGGGGAGGAATGAGACGATCTTTACGGACCCTTCCAATCCAAACCATTCCTTAATTCCACGACAGGCGGACTCAGAGCTTGCCCGCAGCTCTGGCGACGAGACCGCCTCACTTACCTGGGTCTCTCGGCCACCTCCTCGAGGCTGGTGAGGACGCCCTGCAGGTAGAGGTGCCTGTGCACGTCCCCATCCTAGACAGGAGCAAAGAGCGGCTGTGGGCGGGCGGGCAGGGCTGCAAAACACAGCGCAAACCCTTCTGCTGGGAGCGGCTCCCGCACAGCCCCGCGGGGCTCGCCGGGCGCGGGGCCGCCTCACCTCGAAGAGCGGGTGGTGGGGGCCNGGACGGGACGGGACGGGACGGGGTAAGGTAGGGTATGGAGGGTGGGACGGGGCGGAGCGGAGCAGGACGCGGCTGAGATGCTGCCCGGGCCCGTCGGGTCACCCCAGGGTTGGGGATGCCCCCGCTGGTTGCCCGGGGCCCGCCCGGGTTTCCCGGGTTGCGGCAGTGCCGGTGGCCCCAGCAGGCGCCTCCTCGTGTCCAGCCCAGCTCCCGGAGCTTCTCCTCGTCCCCCACACCCCTGACGGCCAGTCACTTCAGCAGCCTGCGGGAAATCCCGGTAGGATCAGGGCCCGAAGTGGTGGGGGAACCTCGGCCTTTCAAGAGAGTTAAGCTTGGGCTGGACCAGGCCCTGCATAGCCTGTTCTAATTGGAGTCAGTTTTGAGTGGGGAGTTGGATCCCTTCCTGCCTAAGTGATTCCGTGATCTTTGCAAAACAGGAGTGTGTCTTTGTGCTTGATACGTGGATCTGGATTGTGTCTGCTTCATACAATCTGTTCAGGGTGTCACATGAAACTCCTTATTTATTTCCATGATTCCTGACTCAGGGTCTTGCTTTTGATGTATAGCATCACAGGATATTCTCAGTTGGAAGGGACCCACAAGGATCATCGAGTCCAACTCTTAAGTGAATAGCCCATTCCAGGATTGACCCAACAACCTGGGTGTTTTTAGCACCACGCTCTGCCCTGCTGAGCTCATCTCAGGGTCCTGTGTCAGGATTAAAGTTATTATTTAAATTCTCTGCAGGGTTTGAGTGAAGTTAGTAAAGTGGGCAGTGGAATAGAAAGACCCCTAAACTTGGGAAAAATTGCTTTGCAGTGACTTTAGAAGCAGGAGCAGGGTCAGGCTGTCAGGACACCAACCAGTGTTGAGATGAAAAAAATCCTTTGTTGGCCAGCCCAAGCTTAAGATTCTCCCCCAGGTTTAGTCTTCCTGGTCGGAGCTGTCTCAGCTGCAGCAGCCCAGAGCAGCTGTGGCTGCCCCTGGATCCCTGGCAGTGCCCAAGGCCAGGCTGGACAGGGCTTGGAGCAGCCTGGGACAGGAGAAGGTGTCCCTGCCCAGGGCAGGGGGTGGAATGAGATGGGCTTTGAGCTCCCTCCCAACCCAAGGAGTATCCCTGTTTTGTTTGCCTCCTCCTGCTTTGTCCCAGCCAGACATCCCCACACTCCAGCAGTGTCTCCCTGGCTGGACCGCTTTCCCTGGGAGCAGCAGGGTGCGGGCTGACCCTTCACTGCCCGGGCTGACCCCTCACTGCCCAGGCTGACCCCTCACTGCCCGGGCTGACCCCTCACTGCCGGGGCTGACCCTTCGCTGCCCGGGCTGACCCCTCACTGCCCGGGCTGACCCCTCACTCCCATGTCCCCAGGGCGGGCGGCCCGGGCCGGGAGCATGAGCGAGTTCCGCATCCACCACGACGTGAACGAGCTGCTGAGCCTGCTGCGGGTGCACGGCGGCGAGGGCGCCGAGGTCTACATCGAGCTGCTGCAGAAGAACCGCACGCCCTACGTCACCACCAACGTCTCCGCGCACAGCGCCAAGGTCCTGCCGGCCTGCTCGGGCAGGGAGGGGAGCAGGGGGAGAGGGGGTGCTCAGGTCTGGGGTCCTATGTCGGATTATGCCCTTTTTCTGACCCAGACACGGGGCAGCTGAGAGGCGTTTTAAAAGCTTTTGTTCCATTTTCAGTCTCATGCGAAGGGTGGGACGGTACAGGTGTTGTAACTCACACCATCACAATCAGAAGTCAATTGTTTCCTAATTACAATACGTTATAAGTGTTTTTTGGCCTACCAGCTTTTGCCACACAATGCTGTTCATGCCTTAAAGCCAATCATCTAAAATTACCCCTCGTGGGTCCTACTACACTGTACCTTTCACAGTTCTGTTTCTCCAAAGTATCTAGGCTTATTTGCAAGGCCATCATTTGAAACTTGTTTCCAGTTCCATCTCTCTCTCAGCAATGTCTGTCCTATTCTATGGCATTTCTAAATCAGCATTTTCTATCTCAGAGTTTGCACACAGATGCACAAGACCATGTGAGCCTTCTGCCAGGCTTTGAGAATTCTCTACAAATCTGTTTCCCACAGTCACAGTTCTGGGTGTGAAACAGGAAGGCTGGGAGGGAAAAGGTAGAATCCTTGAGTGTTGGTGGGAGAAGAGGACTGTTAGGGCTGGAGTGGGAGCAAGTTCAAAGGAGGAGGTTGTTTTGTGGGATACTGGGAAGGAATTGTTCCCTGGCAGGGTGGGCAGGCCCTGGCACAGGGTGCCCAGAGCAGCTCTGGCTGCCCCTGGATCCCTGGCAGTGCCCAAGGCCAGGTTGGACACTGGGGCTGGAGCAGCCTGGGACAGTGGGAGGTGTCCCTGCCCATGGCAGGGGGTGGAACAAGATCACCTTGAAGTTCCCTTCCCACCCAAACCATTCTTTGAATACATGACAAAATGAAAATTGTATAAAATGCAATTATATGACTTGTACCTGGCATTTTTCTTCTTAATGTCACCCAAATATTGGAGATTAAAGCCTGGCACTCATGACTAGACATGCTGTTATGGCTATAAGAGTGCATTTTATTTTCATTTTTAAAAGCAATACAAGAGTCAAGCTCAAAGTGCTGGGAAGTCTCCAATTCTGTCTGAAACTTTGCCTCTTTGTAGCCTGGGCTGTGTGTTTGCTCTAATTCAGTTTAATTTTAATTGTAACTCCATTGAATATTGACGTGGTGTTTTACAGGTGAAAATCGCAGAGTTTTCTCGAACTCCTGAAGATTTTTTAAAGAAGTACGATGAGCTGAAGTCTAAAAACACAAGACATCTGGATTCTTTAGTTTACCTCCTGTCCAAACTCACCGAAGACAAAGAGGTTGGTTCCTCGTTTAGAACTGGATGTTGAAGAGTAGCGGCAATGCAATGATTTCTGATGGTAAAGTTCAGTGAAATCTGTAGAAATCAACAAATAACCAGTTCTAGCTTTTACTGAGTTATTAAAGCCCTACTGAGAGTTATGCCCCTCTTGATATAATTCACTAAGACATGGAAAACTGGGACAGAGAGATTTGTGGTTAGATTCAGTGCAGCCAGGGTATGGTCATGTGTTTCTTGCTTTAGACTGTGCTGCCCAGCATTCACAAAACCTTTTCTTTCTTTGTCTACGTACAGACACTCCAATACCTGCAACAAAATGCTAAAGAAAGGGCAGAACTCGCAGCAAACGCAGCCACCAGCAGCAGCACGAATTTTTCCATCCCCTCATCCACTTCCAAGATGTCTCTGCAGGAGCTGGAGGAGCTGCGCAAGCAGCTGGGCAGTGTCACAGCCAACTCCAGTGCACAGCAGGTACAAAGCCCTTCCCAAGCTCTGGACACAAAACCTTCCCTTTCCTCAGTCAGATCATATTAAATCTTGGTGCTGTTCTTAGCAAAAGGAGCCTTTTTCTATTCCAGTCAGTTAAGGTTAAATTCTTTGAGGTTATTCTTAGGTTAAATTCACAGTTAAATTCTTGCCTGTGAGGAACCTGGCACAGCCTGCCCAGAGAAGCTGTGGCTGCTCCATCCCTGGAAGTGTCCAAGGCAAGGCTGGACAGGGCTTGGAGCAAGCTGGCATTGTGGAAAAGACAGAAAGGAAGAGGAAAACCAGCTGGAGACACAGGCTTAGCAAACAGTTAAACATTTCATTAGCAGCAGTAGGTTGTGAGGTCAGAGTGCACAAGGACAATTTAATACTTAAATCCCAAATTCTGTTTCCTGTCATTATTTGTATAAAAGACTGCTATGGTAGATTGACCTGACAAACAGGACAGGGAGGGAAAAAATTATGGTGAGAAACTCATGGGTCAAGGCCAGGATATTTTGGTGGCAGAAGGGTAACAGTGTATGAAGAGTTCTTTGGACAAGGGGGAAAGAGGAAAAGATGCTCAGAAGTCTGTAGTGCCTTTTCATGTCTGGTCAGCAAAATCTAACAGGGGACAAGCCTCAGATCACCTCAGGCCCTCGATGGCAAGAGGGATGGACCTTCCATGTCCCATGCTTTGGATCTTTGGCCTTGAAGGGCCCTGCGTGAATGTGATGGTGGAGGAGAACTCAAATCCTAAACAAAGGGTCCAACCCCTTGCCCTGTCAGCAGTGGTGAGGCCAGCCTTGTCCCACATACACTGAAATACTGCACAGACACTGGGCCTGACTCATCCAGATCCTTCACAGATGATCTGAGTCAAGTGGGTGATTTAGATCCTGAGGGGAAGATGAATTTCCAGTGAGATAACTGATCTCCTTACCAGGATTTATGTGTGAACTTGCTAAAAGAGGAAGGACCTGGAAGTGCCATTCTCTGGGATGTGCAGTTCACAGCCAGAAGGATTGAAATGCCATCACAAGCCAAGATTTGTGCTTCCCTGCTGCTCCATTTGTAGTCTCTTCAGACTTAAAGAGCTGGAACTGTCTTTAAAGGCCCTGATGGGCTGGTGCTCAGGCATGTTGGGTCTGTAAAGGCTGGGACAGGAGGACATTCCTTGGAAGTGTTAGGTCTGCTCAGCCTCTGACACAGATCTTGTGTCTGTGAGGGTCACAAATGGAGCTGGAGGTGTTTATAGCCTCAGAGACGAGCCCTTCGTCTCCCTCCATGCATGTTGGCACTGCCATTGCTCACAATGTCAGATGCAGGTTCCTCAGCATGCCAGTGGCAAACTGCCCCCCCGTGCCAGGGGTGTTGAGGTGCCACCTGAGGCCCTGTTCTCAGCCCTGGGAGTTTTCTCCAGGCTGTTGTTGAAGCCTGTGGTGACAGTGACCTAAACTTCGAGTCACAGAGAGAAGGTGATTCATGCCCCTGAGACATGTGCTTTGTCACCAGTGCCACAAGTGCTGTGCCATCTGCCCTGGGATTGCTTGGCACTGTCAGAGAGATCGTGCAGGGATTGGAGTTACTGCTTGGACCAGTTTTGGTCCAGGATTCATCGAAAGTGGGGAAAGTTAAGTGTTCCCTTTCAGGTGGATGTGTCCTTTCTAGCCAAAATGTTGACTTTTTTGACCTCTGCCAGTTAACAAAATCACACTAGAGCTGACTGAACTGCAACAGAAGTGCCCTGCCTCTTGTTATAGAATAAAATCAGAGAATCATCAACTCCAACCCTGGATTGAATATCACCATGCCCACTAAACCATGTCCCCAGCTGCCATTTCTGCTCGTGTTTTGAACACTTCCAGAGGTGGTGACACCACCATTTCCCTGGGGAGTTCGTTCCAATGATTAACCACTCTCTCACTGAAGAATTTTTTCCTGCCTGCCATTTGGGAAGACCTTACTGGTGACTGCCCTTCTTCCAAGCAGAACATGCGCATACAGCCAACTGGGGTTTGCAGTTTCATGTGGGGTTTAGCTGTCCTTTGAATTGCTGGCAGCTTGCTTGATGCTTCTTATTTCTCCATATGAAAGTCCCAGTTCTGTTCGGGGAGCAGAGGAAATCGAGGTCCTTTTAGCAGATCACCCACACATGATGTAAATAAAGTAAAGTGAGCCTGTGCATATCCCTTTTCACACACACACACACACACACACACATCTGTGGAGTTTCAGAAATGGCCTTCATCAGCCCTGTGTTTGTGCACTTAGGGCTCCAAATGTTCATATAGGTTGTGCATCTCACAAGCTTCCCCAGCTGATGATTGATCTTGCACTCCATGTATTTTAGTGTCAGAGCTGGGGGTGGAAAGTCTTTCAGTCTTCAAGAGCTCACTTCCTTCGCCAACTCCCACTCAGAGCAAAAAACTCCATCATTTCCCCGGCTCTCTGTGGGTGGATTTGTCTGGGTTGCATTTGGCATTGAGTTCAGAGGTATTCAGTGCCCCTGGAATAGGATGTTGGTGCTTCTGGAAGGAGTTTGCTGCTTTCATGTGGTGCTGTCTCCAAACCAGCAACCATTGCCTGGTGGCTGGGCATGTCCCCATTCTGCTTCCCTTGGTGTGCCCCAGCACCCAGGCCAGTGTGGACAGATTCATAAAGGCATTATTTGATGTGCCCCCACATAAAAAGGTCAAATGGATAAAAAAAAAAGTGGTTTTTTTGCAGCAGTGGGGCAGGTAGATGAGATGGTACTGGGAAATTAAACCCCACACCATGCTACTGAAATACCAACTATTCTGCTTTCTCAAGTCCATCGATAATTTCTCCTTGAAATTAAACATTTCTTGGACTTCTGAAAGTCTCCCTTTTTTTTCTTTCTTTCCCTCTCTGTCTTATTCCAACAGCCTCTTGAGCTTACACGAAAAATCCTCCGGGATAAGCAGAACAAGAAGAATTCTGGTCAGCCCATTCCAGTATTTCCATCCTGGGTGTATGAGAGACCTGCACTTATTGGGGATTTCTTAATTGGCACCAGTCTAAGCACTGACACAACAGTCCCAATAGGTAGGTGAAACACAGGGAAGATTGCATTAATCTGTAGTGTTTTGTTCTCATTCAGAAATGCTGTTCAGATGTTCACACTCAGCAAAACTTGGCTCTTGGCAGTTTTTTTCTTTGTGACTGTATTTGAGCAGTTTTCCAGGTATTTGGATATTTCGGTGGCAAGGAGGTTGGGGAGGTTGTTGGTGTTGGAAGTGACTGGGCCCTTTGGGTGGAAGGATCAGCAGCAGGAGCTGTGGCTGGTGTTCTCTTGGCCACACGTGTTGGATGTCTGAGCCTGTCTCCTGGATTTGGGTATAAATGAGCACAGGATTCTGTTCTCCAGGAAAGCAAGGTATGAGACTGAAACATGCGGATGATGGCACATTCTGTCCTTCTTTTGTCTCCTCTGTGGAAACAGGCACTCTGCCATTAGCCTCCCAGGAGTCCGTGATTGTGGAGGACTTGCTGTACGTTCTGATTGGCGTGGATGGGAGGTACATCACAGCACAGGCGCTCGTGGGCAGACAGAACCGAGCCTTTTCACTCGATCCAAACCTGGACTTGTCCATCAAGGAGCTGGTGACCAGGATTCTTCCTGTGGCAGCAAGTTACTCTGCTGTCACCAGGTACTGAGCTGGCTTTTGTCAGGGGAGGAGGCTCTCCTGTGAGAACAGAGACACCATGCCCACGCAAGTGTTAACTTCCACCCTTAATTTAAACTGCGGGTGCATAAAATGAGTGACAATTTATTCAGGTCAGTTTTAGCTACGTTTCTTTTGCTGGGTTTTTCCTCTGTGCTGCCAGCTCACTTTTTCATTCACACTCCTCTGTTCTTTCCAGTCTTGGCCTTGGTAACTTCAGGTGAAATGCAGTTAGGATACATCTGCATGTTCTGGCTTCTCTTGCCACTCTGCTATGAATTTCTCCATATTTCCTGCTTTTTTCTCCCCTCTGGGCATCCAGGACTGAGAGAACCTTTGTGTGCTGGTTCTCACTTTCTACACAGTGCTTTTACAAATGGTTCTACTTCACCTGTGGCTGGAGAGAAAACATCTTCACACAGCTTTCCCTTCTAGGAAGTGTGGGATGGGAAATAAGGGACAGGGACCGGTGTGCTTTGCAGCATGGGATCTACTGGTGTGCCTGCACAGTGTCCTGAAGGCAGAAGTTCCTGAAAATTAGACAAGTTACATTGCCTTAAAAAGAGTTTTCATTTTGCCTTTTACAGGTTTATAGAGGAGAAGTCTTCCTTTGAGTATGGACAGGTAAATCATGCTCTGGCTGCAGCCATGCGGACTCTAATCAAGGAATACATGATATTAATTACCCAGCTGGAGCATCTTCAGAGGCAGGGCCTTCTGTCACTGCAGAAGCTGTGGTTTTACATCCAGCCCACAATGAGGACCCTGGAGATTCTGGCTTCACTGGGTAAATTTCCAAAATACAGTCCTTACATTTTGACAGCTTGTGAGAACTGTGCAGGGTAGCCAAACAGGCAGGGAACATCTCATTTTGATTTCCTGCTTTATTAAAGAAGGAAGCCCAGGGGAATTGTACTTGTGAGGACACTGCACTTCTTCTGGAGATGAGCATTCACATTCTAGGGCTGAGTGTGCCTTTGGAGCTGTCAGGAGGCACCTCTGTGCCTTTTGCCTTCACAGCCCTTGCCCTGCCCATCAGTTGTATCCACCACTGCTGCCTCTCCTCAGCTCCTTTCCAAACTCCTCTCGAGCTCCGTGTGGGTATAACCAGAAGGAATCCCTGGAATTTCGTAGTCCAGCCCCTTGCTTACAGCTACACAGGCTGCTTAGGGGGCCATGTCCTATCTGGGGACCATTTAGGGTTTTGTTTCAGGACTTTTCAGGATGTAAATGTCTTATATTGGTCTTTTTAAATTCCAGCTACTTCTGTGGATAAGGGTGAATGTATGGGAGGATCAACCCTGAGCTTGCTCCATGACAAGACTTTCAATTACACTGGGGACAGCCAGGCCCAGGAGCTGTGCCTGTATTTAACCAAGGCAGCCAGCGTGCCTTACTTTGAAATCCTGGAAAAGTGGATATATAGAGGCATCATTAATGATCCATACAGGTAAAGAACAGTTAAGCAATGGAAATGAAATGCAAAACTTCAGAAATACTGATCTGCTTTGTTGAGTCTGCATCGCCCGGGGGCCTGGAACAACCCTCTTGGAAGTTTTTGGCTTTTGTAGAGTCATTTGAAGCATCTTGCTGTATTTGATAGTTTGTGCAGCATTTCTGATTCCCACATTTTCTGAATCCTAAGGCAAGGGGCAAAGCTGAAGATAAAATACCTGAACTTAATGCATTTCTGCTGGTGAGAAGGTGGACAAAGGCCAGTTTCCTCACCCCTGCACTGACAAACAGATAATGTCTAGCCTTGGTTTATGAGCCCTGTAAAGTTCTGTTTCTCATTGCAGATGATCAGAGACGCTGCACAGTGCTTTTCCTCTTGCATAACAAAGACTAATTTCAGTTCTTGATTGGATGTGTCCTCATGAGATCTTATTTCTGATAGATCCCATTACCAGTTTGCAGGTCAAAAAAAGTAATCCTCATTGTACCACTTCCAGCCCCTAAACATCTGCTTTAACTGTTCAGTGAGTTCATGGTGGAGGAGCATGAGCTGCAGAAGGAGAAGATTCAGGAGGACTATAATGACAAGTACTGGGATCAGAGATACACTGTTGTTCAGCAACAGATTCCCTCCTTCTTGCAGAAGATGGCTGACAAAATCCTAAGCACAGGTAGGTGCTTCTACTGTGAGAAGAACCTTGAGACAAGCTGGTCTTGTGTAAAGAGAAAGGAAATGTCACTTTATGGGGTTTTTCAGCTGAATTGAGAGCAATAGAAGAGTCAGATTTAAAAAGAACCCCTAATCCTGTCAATAAAACAACACAGGAGCCCAGCAGCAAGGGGAGCTCTCTGTCTCACTGCTGTTCTGTGGGTAGGTTTTCTAGCTGGATGGAGCTTGGCAGCTGAGATTTGACTATCTGAGGGTTAATTTAAGCATCTGACCTCTTATCCTTGTACAAAGCGCTCCAAAAGTGACTTGTGAAGCAGAGCAACAGATCTGCAGAGCTTCAGGCCACCTGCAGAGATGTTTTGTCGCCACTGGGAAACAAAACCATTTCTAAATCTCCTTAAATGTGATACCATGTGCCTATTTTGAAATTCTGTATCATCTTTTGAAAGGTGCCGAAATCCTTTCCAACTTTCTGGACAATGTAGTGTAAACATTTCTCAGCATATCTTCCTCTTCAAGGGAGTGGTGTGGAAGTTTCCTTGTTGGTTATACAGCAGAGATGAGTATGGGGCATTCTTTCTTTTTAATTTCAGGGAAATATTTAAATGTTGTGCGGGAATGCGGGCGAGATGTCACCTGCCCTGTGGCCAAAGAGGTCATCTACACTTTAAAAGAGAGAGCCTATGTGGAACAAATAGAAAAAGCATATAACTATGCCAGCAAAGTTCTTCTGGACTTCCTGATGGAGGAGAAAGAGCTGGTGGCTCACCTAAGGTTGGATTTATTTTACTAAATACGTGATAAAGAGATTGGTTCTGCTAGGGCACATAAATTTTTGAAGTTAGCTCTGTTCTCCTGGGATATTGCCAAGGTGTTCTCTCTATTTCCATTTAGAATGGTTGACCTGAAAACCAAGATTTAGGGTTTTTTTCCCTGAAGATGGAAAAAAAAAAAAAAAGTCTGAAATGATAGAAATGTTGAGTGGGAAAGATATCTGGGGGTCTGAGGTCCGGCTTCATTGGAAGGCTGTTGCCAAAACTTGGTTAGGGCTTTGTCTAGCCCAGTCAGATCAGGAGTCTGGAGCCACACTGTGTAATGGCTGTGCTCCTATTTTTGCTCCAAAGCCTGCAGTTATCATGTGTGATCTCTGACCAGGCACTTGGTTAATCCTCAGGCTCACCTCAGAGCTACTTCCAAGCTATGTGCCCACCACAGGTAACTCCCTGGTGCCAGGTGAAAATCAAAGTTTCTGTGTCCTGTTACAGCAAAAGTCTGCTGGATTTAAAAAAATCAGCACAGATATTTGTTCATTGAGAGGAGTCCAGGATTCTGCTCAGAACTGGCAGCTGCCCCTCAGCTGGAGGAGATTGGGGAGTTGTTCAGGACAGCAAGTAGGAGCCCACACCCAGCACACCTAGGGTTTTTTTTTTTGCATTTTTCTGGGCAAAAAAAGAACAGCAGCAGCCCTGATCTGACTGCACAGAAGTGTCCTGACTGAGGAGGTAGGGAGGAGGAGACATCCATAAAAGACTAGTCTTCAAACTGGTTATTTATGGCTCTGTGCTCTCCAGAAAGAGAAACATTTTGTGATCAAACCCCGCAGGCTCGTTGAATTGATTGCATTTGTTCCTTTAAGTCTTGATATGGATTAACCTGGGCTCTCAGAAAAGTAATCAACTGTCCCTTTGTTTTCTTGAGCAGATCTATAAAACACTATTTCCTGATGGATCAAGGGGACTTTTTTGTTCACTTCATGGATCTGACAGAGGAGGAACTTAAGAAGCCTGTAGATGACATCATAACAACGAGGCTGGAGGCTCTGCTGGAGTTAGCCCTGAGGATGAGCACAGCCAACACTGATCCCTTCAAGGATGATTTAAAGGTGAGAATGGGAAGCAGGAGGTAATTGACTTTGAGCAGGAGGCCCACCATGTTTCGGGGAGATCTGTGTGCCTGTGAGAGCCTGCTGCTTCCTAGGTTGGTATGATGACTGGAGAGTGGCTCTGACCATGGGCACCTTGCCTGATGTTCCACAGTAGTTGTGGGTATCCTGTGGCTTCATTTTTATCCTGCGCTCCCCTTACAGATCGACTTGATGCCCCATGACCTCATCACGCAGCTCCTGAGGGTGTTGGCCATAGAAACAAAGCAGGAGAAGGCTATCATCAGTGCAGACCCCACGGAGCTCACCCTCAGCGGCCTGGAGGCCTTTTCCTTCGACTACATTGTGAAGTGGCCTCTGTCCCTCATCATAAACAGGTCAGTCCTCTGAGGGAAAAACAGGCATGTACTCTCACAAGAGGTTTTCCATGCAAAAATCAAACATTCCTCAGACCTGGAGAGCAGAAAAAAACCTCACTTTTCTGGTATCCCTGCTTGCAGACTCCAAGGATGCAGGTTGTTGCTACTGTGACAGGTTATTTTGCATTTAACTGAGTTGTGAGGGACCGAATGGTTCATTTTTCTGCAGGAATTTGCCTCTTGTTTCCCTGGAGAAACGCTGCTGTGAGCCACAAGCAAACGGGCCAAGCAGCATTGAGTGAACAGAGTGGCAGATTTCAAATTGCTGAATGCCAGCAATTAACTCCTCCCTTAATTTCCCCTCTAAAAATTCTATTAAATTGGTGAGACTTTCCTAACAGTGCATTGCTTTTGGAATTTTGTCTCTTCCTTCTCAAGAGAGTGTGCTAGCTCTGGTGGTAGCTATGGAAGTGAAAATAGGATTTGGTAAGGTTTCCTGAACTGTATCGACTGGAGCTCTGCAGACACCTACGCCAAAGTGTCTGAGCACAGACCTGAATCCAGTCCCGGAGCTATAAATAAGCAGCCCCATCTGCTTGTGACAGTGCATTGCTGGTGGGGTAATGCTGCCTGTAGCTTGATTACAGCCTGTCCTCCCCATTTTTGGAAAACCTGGCTAAATTCTTGGGTGAATTTTAAAATCCCGACAAGTTCTTGGGCGACCATCACAGCCTGAGCGCGGTGGGTACCAGACCACAGTCTGAACCCTCCCTCCCAGCCCCTGTGTGAGTGACCCCTGCATGGAGCTCGAGGGAATTAAGGAGGCTGGTGATGTACCCGCTGGCAGGAAATACGGAGGAGGCTCTCTTTGGAGAGGAGATCTTCAGGATGGTTGCAAATGTGACTCTCTCGCTTCTGTTCAGTGCAGATCCACGCGCGTCTGAAGGCGTGAGGAACATATTGTGTCGAGTCTCTTTACCTCTGAGCAGCCTCAGCCTTCACAGCTTAGTCTGTCAATCAGAACAGGCCTTCATCTGCATGGGCTTCTCCTTTCTTTCCAGGAAAGCACTGACAAGGTACCAGATGCTTTTCAGACACATGTTCTACTGCAAGCACGTGGAAAGGCAGCTGTGCAACGTTTGGATCAGCAATAAGACAGCCAAGCAATTCTCCCTGCATTCAGCTAAGTGGTACAGGCTTTTTGTTTGTTTGTTTTCAGTTCTGGGTCTCCATCTTGCTAATTAGATACCTCATGACAGCTCAGACAATAATGAGGTGAAAAAGATTCTTTACAAATCTTACAGGCTCAGAGACGTCAATTTGTAACATTTTAGGTTTCACTCAGTAGTTGTTTGTAAAGTTGCTTTAATATTTATTATCAAAATTTTAGTTTTATGTCAGTAAATATTTAAAGTCTAGAACAGGTTCAAAACTCTCACTCTACTAATTGAGAAGAAGACATGGAAAATTATCAGAGACGGTTTGCAGTGGCTTTATAATCCCTCTCACACTGCAGCAAGGCATTTGCTAGGACAGAAATATTTAGCTCTGCTTGGCTGTGAAGCCTGGTGATAGTTCTCCGTGGCATTTGCTAGCTCTGAGCTGTGTGGGTGTGATTTCTCCCCTAGGTTTGCTGGTGCTTTCACACTGCGGCAGCGGATGCTGAATTTTGTGCAGAATATCCAGTATTACATGATGTTTGAAGTGATGGAGCCAACATGGCACATTCTGGAGAAGAACCTGAAGCTGGTGAGTGAAGTTCACAAACATAATGCCTAATTCCAGTGGCTGCAGGTGTCTGTTGGTTTTGTTGGAGGCATTTAAATATCTGGGAGCTGCTGTTCCTGCCACGTTGCAGTGCTGCTGTTCTGCGCCACCTTTCTGCTTGATTACTCAGACATCCCTTTCCTGTGCTGCATCCCCCTGTCTCTGCCCAGCTCACACTCTGCTCCCTCTTATGTAAAGGCAGGTCCTGCTCAACATTCCCATACACAGGAGAAAGAGAGCTGTGGAAAAGGAAGGGATATGCAGAGTGCAAAGATCATAAACCAGTCCAGGCATCTCCAGGTGTTTCCTTGGCTGAGTTGCAGCGCTCGTAGAAGTAGAGCCTGTGCTTTCCCTTCCATGAAACTGCCAAGGATAGGCATGCTAAGAATGTTTGGTATAAAAAAGGCCATCATTACTATTATCATCATTATTATTATTATTATTAATATTAATAATAATATTATTATTATTATTATTATTATTATTCCCTCTGGTAGTCACCCTGTGATCAGACACTTCTGGGTTGCACATCTTTTCCCTCTTACACCCTGAAAAACACTCATCTGAGGTACCAAACAATATCAAGCCACTCTTGGCAGCTGTCTGATGGCCCTTGTGGATCTTCAGGATCAGCTGATCCTGCCTTAGTTCTTCCTGTGCCCTGAGGAGTTGTTTTGGGGCCAACTACCCAACATTTTTTGATGCCCTGTGCTATTTTTTCTTATCTGGAGAATTCACAGGAGGGAGCAGGTCTAGGATTGTGAGTGTCTCTGCATGTTCTTAGCAAGAACTTCTGAATGAGAAGGGTTCATATGTCAAGCTCCTGGGTAATCTGGGAATCGTGCTTCCTAATTTTGTTGCAAGTTTAGGTTTGCAGAATGTGTCACTCAGTTTACTTTACTTGCATGGAGGCTGCTGTTGAGGTTACCGTGTCCCTGTTTTCTCCTTTCATTTGTATTTTAAGGGGGGAAAGGATGATCCTCCCTGGTCTCATGTAATGCCTTATGGTGCATTTTATTGGTCACGCTTCTCTCTTGTGCATTTTCACTTGAAGATAAGGTGCTCTCTTCCTAAAGTTGTAGCTGGGATCTTCATCTTCACAACATCATTGTCTTCATGAACACAACTTCATCATTGTCTTCATTGCATTAGAAAGCTGCATTTATCCCTGTTCTGCAGTAGCTTAAGGGATGTGAGAGTGGGTTTCCTGCATTGGTCCTGCTGGAGCAGTGTGGATGCCCTGGCAGTTTGAGTCCTGTGGTTCTTTCCTGAGCTTGATTTGTGTTCTGAGCTTCAGCACGTCCCGTAACTGTGCAGAGTGAGAGGGAGTTTTAATCTATGATTTAAAACTCAAGACTGAAACAGCCTGTTGGAGTAGCAGAGATGAACAAAAATCTTACAGAATCTTCGTAACACTGCATGTCCCAGTTCCTTACTGGCTCCTAAAGCATATTTCTGAATAGCCTGGATGTTTTAATGATAAGTTTATAAACATTTAAGATTCTTCGATTTGTTTTTCTCTTTTCCTCTTGTTTTCTCTGACTTTACTGAGGTGAAGGTGGGAGTGGCCATGACAAGCAGATTTAAAAACAAGGGAAATGCAAGTTCATAAAACAAATAACACCATCCTTTCCAGGGGAGGGCTTGGGTGATTAAAGCAAGCATGATTTGTGGGGAGGTGATGTGACAAATCAAAGGTTTAAAGCCTGTGAGGGGCTGTTGAAGGCAGTAATGCAGATGCAGTCTCCATCTGGGGACGTTTCTGGGAGGTACACGAGGAGTTTCTCACTCTGAGAGGTCCCTGTCAGAGGCAGGGTGCTGGGATGGAGCATTTGGTTTGTCATTGTTGGGCTCTCCTGTCACAGGCATCCAACATTGACGATGTCCTGAGCCACCACACGAGCTTCCTGGACAACTGCCTGAAGGACTGCATGCTCACCAACCCGGAGCTGCTCAAGATCTTCTCCAAGCTGATGTCTGTGTGTGTCATGTTCACCAACTGCATGCAGGTGTGTGCAGCCTCCCCGTGCCCCTGGCAGTCCCTTTGCCAGCGCCTTGTGGACTTGCCTCTGTTCCCAGCAGCTTTAGGGCTTGACAGCTCCCACCCTCTCCCAAATGGTTTCTGTGGCTTCTTACTCCACAAAATCTGTCACGGTAGGACACGAAACAGATTGACTCCATATAGTTGTCAGAAGAGAAAGAAGGCTTTATTTACAATTCCAGCAGTTTCTTTTAGAACATGCTGTGTAAAAAGGTCTATTATTGGTCCATGGGACTGACACTGCTATCCATTGGTTCAGGAACAGGAAACAACCCCTGGGGACAGTTATTATGGCAAAGGGAACATTGTTTGCTGAACCTGTTTTGAAAAAGGGAGAGAGATGTTTTGAAAAAGGAAACTGTTGACAGCTTTCCCTTGGGAAAAGAGCTAGCAATGGTTAGCAAGCTAAAATTCTCCCAGGCTCAGAAATATCGAGCCCACAAAAATCCTCCTTTTTCCATGTTGAGATCAGGTTCATATGGGCCAAATTCCCTCTCTTGAGGTGTAAGCTGTAGTGCTCTGTAGAGACTCTCTCTTGAGGGTGAGGTGATGGGCACATTCCAGCCAGCATCAGGGGGCCCACAGCTTCTCTAAAACCCACTTTCCAGAGGGTTTAGGCAGAACTGTGTATCAGCACGCTGAGTTTAGTCTCCTGGTTGGCTTCCCTGGGAATGGGGTGGGCAGAACTGAGCCTCGTGCTTTGCCCCGAGAGAAGAAACGGGCTGTAACCTTGTCCCCAACGCTGTGCCCTTGCCAGAGGTTCACCCAGAGCATGAAGCTGGACAAGGAGATGGAGAGGCTCACCCTGGAGCACGGCACCATGCTGGGCCCTCCCACCGAGGAGGAGCGCGCCGAGGAGGCTGCCAAGAAGAAGCTGACCAACAAGGTAGGACATGGAGGGACAGCTGGGCCACTCTGGCTGCCACTCTGGCCAGGGTGGCCACTTGCAGATAGCCCTTCCTGCTTTCTCGACCACCTCTGGCCCCAAATCACAATCTCTGTGGAGCTGTGGGCAGTGTGGAAGCGCTGCTGGGGTTCTCAAAGTCTGCTTTGAACACCCTGTCTTCCACAGCAGTTCCTGCACTGGTTTTTGAGTTTTTCCTTGTGTTTTCAGCTATGCAGAGCCACGTCCAGGCTTTCTGAAATGCCAGCACTTTCCCATTCCCAGAGTGTGAGTGGGGCTCTTTGCAGGCTTTCATACCTGGGGGATGTGTCTTGTCCGTATTTCTCTGTCTAGATGCACGGGGGATTTGCTGTGGTTAGCAGAGCCTTCTGTCCCTCTGGAAACCTCTCTGGCACACATCTGCATCAGCACTGCAGTCACAGAGCTCCAGAGGTCACAGCCTGTCTTAGGCAACACACATTTTCTGCCTACTGGCTTTTCCTCCTGCTGGAAAATGAGCAATGGCAGCATGTATTTGTGGATAACTCAGCTGGGATCTACTCTGGGCTTCTCCCAGGCTGGGCACAGCAGGGCTTTTAACTACCATGGACTTTGAAAGATTTATTTCAGAGGCTGATGAACTGTGAAGTTTGATGGCAGTATTTTTTAGCAGCATAGGGAATTGAGGGAATAATTGCAGCCCCTTGGTAAGTGCAGCTCAGCAACCACATGGAACCACTCTGCCTTTGTCTTGGCAGCTTTTGGCAGAACATGCTGACAACCTGCACCTCACATCTGGCTTTGAAGCCACCATCAACAAGTTTGACAGCAATTTCTCCACACATCTGCTGGACCTGCTGGACAAACTGAGCGTGTACAGCACCAATGACTGTGAGCACAGCATGCTCAACATCATCTACAGGTGAGGCAGGCCTTTTCTATCTATGACTTCCCCTCCCGTGGGTGCCAGATTCAGCTCAGGAAATGCTCAGTATAACTGAGAAATGTGTGTATTTAGGAGCTCTAAACCACCTGGGCTAGAGGAAGGTGTCCCTGCCCGTGGCAGGGGTTTGGAATGAGATGGTCTTTGAGGTCCCTTCCAGCCCTGACTATTCTGCTTTGCATTTCAACCCAAGGCATTAGAGAAACCCCAAAACACATTCCTTTGAATTACGTGAAATTTGTCCAATAATATTTTAAGTGTAGTGTTATTTTTCCTGGGGTTTGTCTCACTGTGGAGACAGTGAATAAACCAATTTCCAAATATGGCGTAAGTATTCCAAGATGAGAAAACCACACAAAGGTTTGATCGGAAAGTGTCTATTGTAAGTTCCCATATTGCATTTATTTAAATAAGCAACTTCTTGGAAATCAAAATTCCTTCAGAAATACGGAAAAGTCAAGTACACAGGATAGGGGAGGGGAGAGAGAGAGCAGATGGAAGTTTCACTGCTGGGTTTATAACCACTGTGTTGCTTTTTCAATAAAAAAACCACTCTGGAAGTTTTGTTCCCTGTCCATCTGTACTGGATGTCTTTTATGGCTGGCTGATAACCCTCACAGCTCTGTTGAGATGTGCTACACCTGAAAGCAGAGAGGGAGGAAATGTTTCAGGAATGTTTTTTAAGGAGATTGTTCTCCCTTCCTAGTGCTGTTTCTGACAGCATCTGACAGGGCTGTCAGGATTCCTGGTGCTTTGCAAGCACTGTTAGGTGAACTATTCCCACAGGAGACTGTGCTTCCAATTGTCCTTTTCTTCTTGTCCAGCAGCTGCCACAGGTTTACACAGCCCCTGGCAGTGCCCCAGGGCTGCTTGGTGTTCTGAGCTCTCCTGTCTCCATCCCCTGTCAGGGGAGGAGCTTCCAGCCACCAGAGCTGCCCTTGTGGGTGGTGCTGAGTCCCTGAAATGGGAATTAAGGTGAAGACCCCTTCTCCACATCCCTAACAACTCTGGTTTGCTCCATCTCTGAAGTGACCGAAGTCAGAGGTCTTCTCCTCATCTTGGAATTTCTCAAAAAAAACCTGTTTCTGTGGCCATGAGTGCAGGCCCCAGCTGTGCAATTGGTTGTTGTTCCTTTCAGGACTAACCAGGACAGACAAGTTCCTGCAGGACCTTTTGGGAAAGGCTGGTGTGGCTTCTCAGCATTTTATGTCACCATTTATCTGCCTGGACTGGACATCCCAGTTCATCATCATCAGGCTGTTGTAGGTTACAGACAGGATCCATCTGTAGGACAAGGCTGGCAGGATTAAGCTCTCACTCTTCCCTGGCTGCTATCACTCCAGGGTGTCACAGGAACATCCAGAATCGGGTTAGATTCAGGGATTGGGACCACAGGCCGTTGAGTCACCCAGGCAGGAACATCTACTGCTCCTCAGTGCTCCAGCTCTGCTTCCTCCTTTATCCTTTCTTCAACATTTTTCCTTCTCCAGTACAAGTTCTAACAGAGGGGCTTGTTCATGGTGCTCCATCCAGGATATCCTGATGGCAACTCACTCCCTGATCCCAGGGCATGCAGGACATGGCCAGCACTGTGTTGAAGACCAAATTTACCTACTCTTGTCATGGTGTGAATGTCACACACGTGCCAGGACAGTGGGATGAGCTGGTGCTGCGCCCCCCAGCCTGGCTGTGCGTCCTGCCCAGGGTGCCACAGCCTCGGGCTGCTCCATCAGTGTCACAGCCCACACCGGGGGGCCAGCAGGTGACTCCTGAGCTGTGGGACCTCTGCAGCTGGTTCTCCCAAATACAGAGAGGTTGGGTTTTGCAAGCAGCACTTCCTGCTTCAGGGGAAAGGAGAAGTGTGATGATACAGATGATGAAATGATTCTGTCCATGGTTCATGCTGTGGGCAGTGACCTCAGCTGCGCCCAGAGGCCCAGAGGAGGGCCTGGGTGCTTTGCCTTCCCTTATTGCCATGCCCCAGTCCTTATGCCACCAGGACTGTCATCAGTACCAAGTCCCCCCCTAGTCTGGACTCCCTGGGACCACTTGAGTCTTCACCAAGACGTTGGACCTGCTGGACCTTTCCTGTGAACCCAGATGTCCCCTGTCCTTAGCAGAAATACTGGATGTTAACAGCCCACGGGACCTGCCTTTCCAATCCCATAGGCTGCTCAGGGGTGGCCTAAAGGGTGGAAGCCCCACAATGAATGCCCAGAGGTGACATTTAGCTCCCATTCAGGTTGGAGGGATTGTTGGCTCGAGGCCTGGGCTCTATGGCAACAGGAACCTGAGAAGCAGAGTGGAGACATCCACATTCAGTTGCCGTCTGAAATAACATATTTGACTGAGAGAGTTTATAAAGAAGAGTTTATAAGACATATCGCTCCTTTCTTCTAATTTATAACCTTTTTATGGGACTGCTTTCCAACAGGGATCATCAACATGTCAGATAAATAACAAAACTCACGGTTCTGGTACTTGCTCATCATTTATTTGATCCTGGTTAACACTTATTCATTTTGTAGCATTGAGTAACTGAGGCATTTTATTTGTGGCATCAAACAATGGAGATGGAGATGCAGAGGGGTTCCTTCAGAGCTTGTAGGTGACAGATCTCTGGTGTGCCCAAGTCCTGCTCAGGTGTGTCACAGAATAGAATCAGAAAATATCCCAAGATGGAAGGGACCCACAAGGATCATCCAGTCGCTGCCCAGACACCCCAACAATCCCGCCCTGTGCGTCCCTGGATGTCTAAGCACTCCTGGAGCTCTGGCAGCCTCGGGGCCGTGCCCATTCCCTGGGGAGCCTGGGCAGTGCCAGCACCCTCTGGGGGAAGAGCCTTTCCCTGATCTCCAGCCTAAACCCTCCTGGCACAGCTCCAGCCATTCCCTTGGGAGTGCTGACAGAGGGCTGGCAACTACAGGAACTCTGCAGTCACCCCAACACATCCCAGGAGTGAAAAGGAATAGAACTACAGTGGAGATGGCTTTGTCAGCAGGATTAGTTAAGTCTTTAGATTCTTAAGATTCTTAGAAATCTTATACATCAGTGCGGTTATCAGGCATCCTTCCTTTTCCAGTTCAGATGAAGCTGAGCTCCGAGTAGGTCACCAGGATGTGAAGTGATGCAAACCCCACTGAATCTGGCCACAAAACAAGAAACTGCCATGTAAGCACATGCTGAGGAAGCACCACACATATTCTGAAGAGATGGTTATCACGGATCACTTAAAACTAAAAACAGCCAAAAGGGAAGCCAAGCAAAATCTGCCAGTCACTGAGCTGGGAATGAAGCAGCTTTAGAAATGGAATGGGTCCTCAAAGCAATGAGTCCTGGCCTTGTGTTTCAATCAGAACTTGGTCAGTGCTCTCACCTCATTGTCAAGTTTCCCTGGTACAAATCCTCGAGGACGAAAGCAATGCAAGGCTTTTCAACCAGGAGAGAGCAACAGACAAATTCCATCTGTCGAGGCTCTGTTTTCTGCAGGCACCAAAAAATGTCAAGGAACAATTTGTTGCCGTTTGTGTGAGGTTGTTAAGCAACATGAAACTCAAATATTGTGCCCATTCAGTTGGTACTGGAGCAGCCTAATTTGAGAAAGGGAGAGAGTAACTTTTGTGTGATTCACGGGCTTGCACTGACTGTTCAGTGATCCAGGGCAAATGAGTGCATGAGCTGCACTGGCTGTGGGTGCTTTGGGATCTGTCACGGGAAGGTCACAGCAGGCTTGGGGCTGGGTGGCATCACTGTGGATTATCAGGGAGGTGGGATTGTGGTGTCCCTGGTGTTGAGTGCTTTGGAGGGGCTTTTCCACGTGTCTGGCGTGGTTGTGGCTGAGCATCTTCTGACCAGTTGCTCATGTTGGTGATCTTTGGGAAGCATCCTGGTGTTAGCCAGGAGAAGGTGGGGATGGAAACCTCGGCATCTCGTGGTGCTGTGCGGATTTTGGGTGTGAGTTAGTGCCAGAGTTCAGTGCTGGTGAACTCTGGGGATTCAGGAGTGCTGGGGAGTGGCTGGGAAGGTGCAGACACTGAGGAACTCTTGTCCACACAAGACACCTCTGTGTGGTCTGGAGAAGAGCTGTGGGCATTTGGTCCTTCCCAGTGTATTTGGGACATATTCCTGATGCATCTCCCTGTGAAAAGCCTGCTCTGAAGGCATGGGCACGGAAAAAGTGTCACCAACACCTGTGCCACGGCACAGACATCCCCTGCGGGGCCAGAGCTCGCTGTGGGTGTCCTGGGGGAGGCTCCTGCTCACGCCTCCCCCGCCCCGGGTGTGTTTTGTCCCTCAGGTTGGACTTCAACGGGTTCTACACGGAGCGCCTGGAGCACATGTCGGCCGAGCGCAGCCGGAAGGCCCCGCCGCTGCTGCCCTGCCTGGCCGTGCCTGCCCAGTGACCCTCACGCCAGCCCTGCACAGCCACCCCACAGCCTGCAGACAGCCCTGCGGAGTGGCCCAGGGACACAGGGCAACGTTCACTCTCCGGGGTGTTTGTAATGTTCTGGGGTTTTGTTGGCGTTTTGTTTCGTTTTGGTTTTTTTACTATGTTGTACAATGATGTGTTTGTGTGTTGTAAAATAAATTAAATAACAACAACGGCAAAAAATCAGGGTTATTTTGCCTGTTCACAGAACTCAGGGTGCAAATTATTGTGGATGCTCCAACCCTGGAAGTGTCCGAGGCCAGGTTAGACAGGGCTGGGAGTGACCTGGGGTAGTGGAAGGTGTCCCTTGCCCATGGCAGGGGTTTGGGATGATCTTGAAGTTCCTTTCCAACCCCAAGCCCACAGCAGAGGAGTTCCAGGCAATCTGAACATTGCCTGAGGCAGTTTGAAAGCAGGTTCATGGAGGAAAAGTCTCCCAGGAACAAGGGGTAACCAAGGCACATGCCAAGGACACAGAGAGTGGGAACCTGGGGACATGGGTGAGGGCTGTGGGCACAAGACTGAGTGCTCCTGTCCTTCCTCTCTCTAACTCCTCCTTTGCAGGGACCTCCTGGAGCTCATTGGAAGGAGGAGCCCGGTTCTGTGTGCTCCATGGCCTACAGCTGATCCTCCAGCCTGGCAGAGTGAGAGCCCAGGGGAGGGTGGGGACCACTGCTGAGTCCCACTTGAAGTTATGGAGAGTTCATTTGTTAAATCAACAGCAAACTTCTAAGCACCCATCGATGACTAATCCCAAATCCCACTCACACTCGCGTGTCTGTGTCCATTTCCTGGTTGGCCCTGGCCTGAAACACCCCAGACTACAAAGGTGTCCAGCTTCTCTGCCCTGATATCCCAGCTGCAGTGCCTCCTGTGCCACCCCAGTGCCCGGAGTCCCCCTGCAGAGCCGCAGGATGTGCCCCACAAGGCCAGGGATCCACCCTCATGCCCCTTGGGCTCCCCCCAAGGCCATACACAGTCCCCAATGCCACTTGGAGTGTCCCCCCACCCCAATGTCCCATGGGCAGCCTCCACTACCCCACTGATCCAGTTCCCCTGTGCCCCATGGACCCTCCCCAAAGCCTCACAGACAGCCAGGATACCCCACAGACCGCTCCCAGATGCCCACGGACAGCCCCCAATGCCCCACAGACACCCACTGGTGTCCTGTGAACCTTCCCTGACGCCCTGTGTATCTTCTCCAGTGCCCCAGGGACCGTCCCTTGATGCCCCGTGACCCCTGCCCGATACCCCGCGGACCCTCCAGGTGCCCCCCGGGCAGTTCCCAGTGTCCCGTGGCCCTTCCCTGATGCCCCGCGGACCCTCCAGGTGCCCCCCGGGCAGTTCCCAATGTCCCGTGGCCCCTCCCTGATGCTCCACGGACCCTCCAGGTGCCCCCCGGGCAGTTCCCAATGTCCCGTGGCCC
>WBMY01005593.1:48827-74691 GCA_013397315.1 Donacobius atricapilla | reverse complement strand
TGCAGGCACCGCGGGATGGGGATGCTTTTCCCGCCGCGGCTCTCGGGGCCAAGTGCCGGGGTGCAGCTCTGCTGTCGCAGAGCGGGGAGGGTGACGGAGAAGGGACGCCCGGGGCCAGGCTCGCTCCCTCGGGGATGCTCCCGGTGCCTCCCGGCCCCGCCGGGCCGTGCGGGCACCTCGGGAAGGCGACAGGAGGTCACAAGCGGCGGCCCGCGGCGATCCGGGGGTCGGTCCCCCGGCACGCAGCCGGTGAGGTCGCCCCTGATCCATCTGGCTCCCGGTCGTGGGCGAGGGCCGTGGGCACCCCCAGACAGAGCATCCAGCCCCGTCCGAGCCCGGCGTTCGGGGCTCCCGGCAAAAGCAAAGGGTTTATGGCAGAAATTCTCCGTTCCGACATCCAAGGAAGGCTGGGAGAGGGCTGAGCCACCCAGGCACCAGCCGCTCTCTCCAACAGCCCCCACAGCCGCCAGACGCCGAGTCACACGCGGTGGCATCACCATGGGGAGCTGGAAAACCTGTCTCTATCGCTGCTCCAGGGGCTCGGCGGGGCTTTCTAGCTCCAAAGGGACTTGCTCGCTCCCAGGTGATGCTGAGCGCTCTGCGGGCGCCGGGCTGGGGGGCTGCAGCTCCCTGGAGCCCGCTAGGGAGTTGCGTTCCCAGCAGGTATTTCAGGACTTGCCCTTCGGGCTCATCCCTGCACCCTCCTGTTGGCTGCTCTCGGTGCTCCCTGACCCGAGGGAGCGGCGTGAAGCTGTGTCGGACGGGGAGGGAAGGTTCAGGCTGGAAATCAAGAAAGGCTCTTCCCCCCCGAGGGTGCTGGCACTGCCCAGGCTCCCCAGGGAATGGGCACGGCCCCGAGGCTGCCAGAGCTCCAGGAGTGCTTGGACACCCAGGGATGCACAGGGTGGGATTGTTGGGGTGTCTGTGTGGGGCCAGGAGCCGGATCAGTGATCCTTGAGGGACCCTTCCGACTCGGGATATTCTACGACTCGGTTGTTTCCGGACATCTCTCTCAAATCCCCTCGGCTTTTCCCAGGCTCCACCGCCGGGCTGCAGGAGCAGCTCCCCCACGTCGAGAGGTACGAGACGGTGCTGCCGCGGGAGCTGCCGGTGCCCCGGGAGAAGAGGGACCTCTCTTCGCCTCCGGTGAGTCACAGCGCGGCACAGCCGCCCTCCCTGCTCTCCAGGGAATCTGCCCGGGGGGTTGCCATCAGCAGGGATCTTGTCCCACCACCAGGCTCAGAGCTGGACCCCTTGATCAACCATTTGGCCAGATCCCGTCAGCCCTGCACCAGAAGAATGACATGCCGCCCATTTCCTTGCCTTGCTTCCACCCCAGAGGATGGAGATGCGGCAGCAGTTGACCAGATCAGCTTTTCTGGTCTGGTTTGGGTCTAATTAGGACCTACAGACAGCGGGGTGCACTCCTGGAGGGAGCGGCTGCTTTCTCTGGTGCTTTCTTTGGAGACGTGACCCAGCGGTGCCACCTCTTGCAGCCTTGCCGTGATCTTGTGACATCTGGTCTTTCCTTAAAGGGGGGGTTGTGAAGCCTCGTGGATCTGTAAGCACTTTTCTTGCTGTGTCTGCTGAAGCTGGGGCTTTTTTTGTCCTTTGGGACAGAGAAATAAGAATCAGAAAGTTGCAGAAATCCACATGAAAGCAAGCCAGTGCTGTTTTTCTTGGAAAACCTGGCAATTTGGGGGAAGGAATGGGGTTTGAGTCAGGAGTTTGGAGTGCTTGATGTTGCCGTCCGTAGGATGCCTTGACCTCAAAGACACTTTCCTCATTGCCTTACAGTGAAATTCAGCCAATTTTTTTTTTTTCTGATTCCTTTTCTAGACCCAAAAAGCGCCGATTTTAGCGCCTGGGGGGATGGAGGCACCAGGGACACGTATTCCCTAGTGCCATACAGCACGTTCCCCTGTGATTCAAACCCTTCCTGATAAGCTAGCTTCAAAAACACTCCCCAAAAGCATCTGTTTTCCCTGCTCTAGAAACCTAAACTTGTCCACGAGATAAACATTCCCCAGGCTATTTAGAGACGCCATCTGTGCCGGGTGTGCGCCGGGCGGCTCTGCGCCGATCCCCCCGGAAAGGGGAGCTCACCCACCTCGGGATCCCTCTGGAGAAGACATCTGCCACGAGCTGTGCACCTCGGGACTGCCACGGGGGCTGTCTGATGGGTGGCACCTGGATTTGCTCTTGGCTTGGGTGGTCCTTGGACATCTCAAACCTGCCTTGTTGAGGGTAGGAGGTCTCCTGCTTTCCAAGACCTTTTTTTTTACTCTTGGAGAGAGGTTAGGCTTGCTCTTCTGGTCATCTGGGTGGGGAAGAAGGTCTCAGCAAGGTTTGATCCTCACCAAGCCCCCCTGAGACAGAGATGGGTGTTCTCCATGCTGGCTCTTCCTATAGGCAGGACAGGCACAGGCCACCAGGAGCGGGTTCTGGGGTCGGAATGACTGGGACACATGGGATTGGTCCAGCAGGGTCACATGCCAGGTGAGGGTTGAAGCAGACTAGCTACCGCCTGGCTTTGATAAATCCAAAAGTTCATCCCTGCAGACAGGGTGGAGGCCTGGGTCCTGCGGCACAGGATCTCCCGGGTGCCAGCCTTCCCACCAGCACAGCAGGGAGAGTGGCACACCTGGGTTCTCCATGGAAAGGGGTCTGGGAAGGTGAGTCCCACCCCTACTGCAAGGCCTGTTGCCTCTTCGCACCCAGGGAAGCAACACCCTGAGCTTGGGTGGGATGGGACGTCCCGTCCCCATCCTCTGCAAGCTCTCTGGGTCTCTTACTGAGACCAGCTGGAAGAAATCCCTCCTCTCCCTGCGCTCCAGTTGTGGCTCTGCTGTGCTGGCTCTGCATGGCCATGGGGCTCCCAGGGCTGCTCCCAAAGCCTTCCCATCTGGAGCCCTTGCACAGCCCATGCTAATGAGGAAGGGAGTGATTCAGAGAAGCTTTTTCAGGACTTTTTATTTTAAACTTGCCCTGCGGTCATCTCCAAGAGACGCTCCCTGACCCAGCACCCCCTTCCAAGTGCTTTCCTGCCATTCCTTCAGACCTCTTCTGGCCTTGGCGTTGCCAACAATAACAAAGGATGGCTTTGTTGGCGGACAGGGGTCGGGACAGGCGGGAGACGCTGTTCATAAGAGAAGAATTTTCCAGGGACCCGCGAGCGCGCTGGCGCACTGGCCTGGAATTGCGAACCAGGGAGAATCGGGGCAGCTGAGTGACAGGCAAAGCCTCTCACCTGGCCCTACTGGCACTGAGTCAGCAGGGCTTTCGCCTCAGCCCGGCTCCTTCCAGGGTGCAGATCACCCCCTTGGGAATGCTGAGCCATGGTATGACAGCCAGTGCTGTCATCCTCCCCGGGGAGAAGCAGCACACCTCATCCCCGAGGAATGCTGGCCCCATGGGAAAGGTTTGCTTTGCCTTTGGCTCAGCTCTCTCCACACCTGGATTCTGCAAAGGTGGAGGGTGTGCCCTCAGGAGAGGTGGATGTGCCCTCAGGAGACATCTCAGGTCCCTCGTGGCAAGGGCACAGCCTGGCACGGGACTGTGACTCTTTCCCAGTGACCCCAGCAGGATGGGGCCTCTGGAGGTGGAGATCACAAGACAGCCCAGAGGGAAACACTTTTCCTGTAGGAACATCTCCATCCTGAGGGTTCAGGGCTCAGCTGGCTGAGCCACCCTGGCTCCCTCCCACCAGCAAAGGGGATCTGGGACACAGTGATACTAAAACCTGCTCTGAGAGGCTGAGGAGAGCCAAGGGAAGGCTGCTCCTGAACGTGATGTGGCATGTTAGATCAGTCAGGGAGGAAGAAGTCTCTGCTGATAAGAGCCATAGGGCCTTTGTGGTTCAGCTGGTGAGTAAGTGCTGAACTCAGACCCCAAAAAAGGAGGTCTGTGACTGATGAGTAGGAAACCTCAGTCCCTGGCACGGCCATCTGCAGCCATGTGTCAGACACGGGAAACCAGACTTTGCTGACTCCATCGCCCTTGCGGGTGACCTGTTCTTCATCTCAGGATGTGCCGGGGATTTGTGTTATTGCCCACATGCTTTCTTCCTTCTCTTCTGATTTCCTGTGTCTTTGCTGGCTGCCTCCAGGGTGAGCAGCCAGGCTCTGGGTCCCCCAGCAGGGCACACACAGACCCTGTCCCCTTTCTGGGCAGGACGGGGGCCAAGGGGCCCCTCTGGTGCAGCTCTGGCTCCTGCTGAGAGTGGGTCTCTGATGGCACCTCTCCTTCTTGCAGAGCACCTACCCAGGCCACGTCCTCTACAGCGTCCGTGCCGAGGGCAGGGACTACCTCCTGTGGCTGGAGAAGAACAGGTGAGTGCAGGTGGGCACGGTGGGGTGGCCTGAGGGGGGCTTTGCATCCCACCCTTGCCCTGAGCATCCCTCCTCCAAGGCCTGGTGTCACTGCACCGGTGACCTAAGCCTCAGCCCGGAGCACTTTATCCCCTTTATCCTTGCCAAACCCACGTGGGCAGGTGGCAGTCCCCACGGGCTCTCCCCAAAGCGGGGTCGCTGCTGACGGCCCTTCCCCACCCCGCAGGGCCCTGCTGGGCCAGCACTACACCGAGACTCACTACTCGGCCGACGGCTCGGAGATCACGGAGAAGCCGGACACCCAGGTACGGGCTGGCTGCGGGGGCAGCAGCTTTCCCACCCCGGTGGGACCCCCAGGCTGGTGCAGCCCCACACCTCTGCCTCTCTCTCGGCAGGATCACTGCTTCTACCAGGGCCGCGTGCGGGGACACCCCGGCTCAGCAGCGAGCATCAGCACCTGCGGTGGGCTCAGGTAGGGCCGCAGCTCCCTGGAGCCCTGCTCCAGGTGGGGGACAGCGTCCAGCCTCGGCACGAGCCGCGGGGAGCCGGAGTGAGCGAGCCCCGGCCGTGCTGATGGAGTGAGAGCTCCGCTTTCCCCTGCAGAAGGGAATGTGACATCCCTCTTCCTGCTGGAGGTGCTGACCCTGGCTGGGTGCCCGGCAGGAAAGGCGCACGGCGCTTTCTGGGGGGCTGACTCATGGCAGTGGGGTGAGAATGGGGCTCTGACACCACAGGAGTGCCCCCGCTGGATCCATCCATAATGGATCAGCTGCTGAACCCCAGGACATTCCTGCAGCCTAAAGTACCAGATACTCCCCGTGCTGTGGGTGTCGTGCCATAGCTTGTCCTCTCCCCCCGTCTGGCAGCTGTATTTATATGGAATCCCAGAATGGTTTGGGATGGAAGGGACCTTAAAGCTCATCAAGTCCCACCCCATGCTATGGGCAGGGATACTTTCCACTAGATCGGGTTGCTCCATCGTGGTCTTTCACACTTCCCGGGATGGGGCACATATCACAGGAACTTCCAGAGGTGTGCATAGGGTCTGTCCGTGTCCTGCCCGTCTCCCCCGCCTGACGCCTGCCCTCTCTCTCCTCCAGTGGGTTTTTCCGGGTGAATGAGACCACCTTCCTGCTGGAGCCGCTGGAGGGGGCAGTGGCCGGCCGGCACGCCGTGTACCGGGCAGCTCACCTGCGGGGGAAACGCGGCACCTGCCGGGAGCCCGGGGCCACCCTGGAGTACGACCACGAGCCCAAGATCCCTGCAGCCATGAAGCTCTACCGCTGGGTAGGGATTGCATTGCTGCTCCTCCCCGAGCCGGGGTCCTGGGAAGTGCCAGGGAGGATGGGGGCCTTCCGTGCCCATTCCTTGGCACAGCCCCTCTCAGGTGCCCCAACAGAGCTGGCTTCTGGTGGGAGCAGGCCCTCGGATCCTGTGCTGTCAGCAGGAGCATCCTCCCATCCCATGGGCTCTGTGATGCCTGCAGAGCCTCGTGTGTTATCCCAGTAGCAGGCTTGGGTTTTCCAGGATGCAAGCTGGAAGAAGTCTGAAACCCAGCAAAAACAACATCCCAGAGCCGGGCTGGGAGACCTGCTAACCTTGGAAGGTCCTCTGGGATCCAACACACCCCATGGGAGCTGCCTGGCTTGGCAAGCTGCAAGCTGAACCCCACTTTTCTCTTCCCTTTCAGAAATCAGGTCCGATACAAAAAGGTCCCCGGTACGTGGAGCTGGTCCTGGTGGCAGACAACCAGGAGGTAAAGCGGGGAGAGCTGGTGCCTGTGGGTTTGCTGTCACACCCTGCAGTGAGGAGCTCAAAGCCACCCTGGAAATCTCTCTGTGTCCTTCCCATAGTTCAGGAAGCACAAGGACCT
Source organism: Donacobius atricapilla (assembly GCA_013397315.1). Classification (NCBI taxonomy): domain Eukaryota; kingdom Metazoa; phylum Chordata; class Aves; order Passeriformes; family Mimidae; genus Donacobius; species Donacobius atricapilla. The sequence goes on along the minus strand of WBMY01005593.1, from coordinate 68,487 downwards.
GCGCACCGTGCAGAACCGCATGAAGGAAATCGTGAACCACGTGGACAAGGTGAGCCCGGGGCTCTGGACCCGCCCTCCCAGCTCCAGTGTGGGCACAGAGGAGGTGACAGAGAGGTTGGCACGGGTGGGGTGGTGGAGCTGGAGCCAATCTCAGGCCCACAAGGGGCTGCTGCAAGGTGACCACATCCCTTGGCCAACCAGATGTGCAATGTGGATATGATGAGTGGCTCAGCTCTGTCCATAAGGGAAGGGAAATTTTGTCCTGTAACCCCTGGGAGCACATCCCGTGGCCACTTTCAGGCCGGAGTGGCTACTAACGAAGGGAGGGATGGATGCACTGGACCATGGTGGGTTTCCTGATGGCTTTGCTTCAGCCTCACTTGTTGGTTAGCAGTGTGGGAGCAGCATCCCAGCCTTCACCAGCCAAGAGGGAGCCCAGAGGTCTGGGGGGAAATCCTGTCTACTCCTCTCCCTGGCTTGTGTTATTTATTGAGGGTGACAGGGCATTGCCCAGTGAGGAGCGTCCTGGGCTCAGCAGCAGCTCCCCAGGGCAGGTGGGGCCGCCCCTCTGCAGCTGCAGCCCAAATCCAGGCTCTCTCTGGGCTATGTCCCACCCCAGCTCTACCAGCCCCTTCGCCTGCGGGTGGCCTTGATTGGCCTGGAGGTGTGGAACCACAGGGACAAGATCACAGTCAGCCCCAAGCCCGAGGAGACACTGGACAACTTCCTGCACTGGCGGGAGTCGGAGCTGCTGCGCAAGAAGCCCCACGACAACGCCCAGCTGATCACGTAAGGACAGGGGGCCACCACCAGCCCTGCCACCACCCAGGGCACGTGGCCATGGTTGCATCTTAATCCCACAGGGGTGTCGACTTCCACGGCAACACGGTGGGGCTGGCCAAGAAGATGGTGATGTGCACCAGGGACTCGGGCGGCGTCAACCAGGTGGGTTCCTGTGCCCTGCCCTCCCTGCGCTGCATCTTCCAGAGCCATGCCCTCCCCAGCTTTCCCCCTCCGCAGCCTGAAGGCTGTATTTGGTCCCTGGCATCTCTGCCCCCTTAGTGACTGACCCCCAGAGAAGTGCTGGGGCTGTGGACACCCAGCTGGATACCTGTGGTACCTTTGGTACACTTGGGAAGCTTCCCAGAGAAGCTCCATGGACACAGGAACTGGGATTTTAGGAGGCTATCAGGTGGCTGGGACTGGCTGCGCTCCTCATCCCTCCCCAGGAGCAGGAGAGGTTGGCTGTGGGACCTGTGGCCTCCCTGACCCACCACAAAGCAGCATTTTCGGAGCAGCCACTTTGTCTAAGCTCCCTGACAGCCCTGAGGCACCAATCTGGGGGTCTTGAGAGGCTGTGGGACCACGTCCAGCTTGTCTTCCCTTGCCTGAGCACGGCAGTGTGAGGAGACACCTTGCAGAGCCCCAGGGGCCCCGTGAAGAAGCTGTGGAGAAGCCACAGGGGCACTGAACCTTGTGCTCCTTGTCCCACAGGATCACAGCACGAACCCCATCGGCGCCGCCTCCACCCTGGCTCACGAGATGGGGCACAACCTGGGCATGTCCCACGACGAGGAGGTGGCTGGCTGCCGCTGCCCCGTCTCCAAAGCTGACGGGGGCTGTGTCATGGCAGGCAGCGTTGGGTGAGTGAAGGAGGCAGGGGGACATCCTTGGGCAGCAAATACACAGAGGTGTCCTCTGGCAGGGCGCCCTGATGGGGAGGGAAAGCAGTGAGATGCTCACAGGTCTGGGTGGACATTCCACCCCACTGCAGGTGCCTCAGAGCCTGGGGGTGAGCCTCCAGCTTCCCCCTTGGGCTCTCTGCTCATGACTGTGGGTTTCTTACCTTCTTTTCTTTGTGGTAGGGCCAGGATTAATACACAGGAGTCGCAGTTTCATGTTTGGACTCAGTGTTTATTAATTCGTATCTATAGTACAGTCTCACGAGTTGTGAGCTCTAACTAACAAGGTAGGAAATCGAATACCTCTAACTCTGTCCGAGGTCTTTTTAAGCATAAACTATCCAATTACGAGATGACACCTATCTTATTTATACTTTTAACCCAGTAATTGGCCACCCAAGGTCTGCAATGTGGACCTTTTTCACCCAATTAGAAAGAAAAATGGNACACCCTGTTAGTTAGGGTGGTGGTAGCAGTCTAAATGAAGTGGCCTTGTTGAAGCAGTGATCCCATAGAAAGGTCTGGCAGCCCTGCTCCTCTGGGAATCCAGTGGGTAAAGGCTCCCTGTGCTGTCCCAGGTTATATCCAGGTGGGAATGCTTGGCTCCTCCCCATGGGAGGAGCATCCCACAATGGAATGATGTAATTTTATGACTCATACAATGGGTCCTTGATTGCCCATTAAACAGAGATAACTCCCGGAGGGAGTTACCCATGAGTCACACAGCAGAGCATGAATGAGCCCATGAACAGAACATAGTCCGGAGGGTGGGGACAAGGGAACACTGCCCCACCTGGTTTCAACAGCTCCTGAAGATGGTGATAGAATACATACCTTGGGCACATCTTACATTGTAACCTCGGGACAGCCTTTTAGCCCAGAAAGCCTGAAATTCTCAGCCTCCAGGGTTCCAACGCGTGACTGCCCGGCTCTGTGCCCCCCCAGGCTGGTTTACCCCAAGCTCTTCAGCCGGTGCAGCGAGCAGGACATGTGGCAGTTCCTGGGGGACCCGCGGACCAGCTGCCTGCTGAACGCGCCGCGGGCGGACGAGCTGTTCGGGGGGCCGGTGTGCGGGAACCAGTTTGTGGAGCGGGGAGAGCAGTGTGACTGCGGCATGCCCGAGGTAGGGCTCGTCGCGTTATCCCCTTTTCCTGACACAGACACGGGGCTCCTGAGGGGCGTTTTAAAAACTTCTGTTCCATTTTCAGTCTCATGTGAAGGGTGAGACAGTACAGGTGTTGTAACTCACGCCTTCACAATCAGAAGTCAATTATTTCCTAATTACATTGTATGCGTTTCTTGGCCTACCAGCTTTTGCCACACAATGCTGTTCATGCCTTAAAGCCAGTCATCTAAAAGTACCCCTCGTGGGTCCTACTACAATGCATCTTTCACAGTTCTATTTCTCTAAAGTATCTAGTCTTATTTGCAAGGCCATCATTTGAAACTTGTTTCCAGTTCCATTGCTCTCTCAACAATATTTGACCTAATTCATGGAATTTTTAAGTCAGTATTTTCTATCTCAAAGTTTGCATACAGATACATACTATGTTAGCCTTCTGTCAAGCTTTAAGAAATCTCTACAAATCCATTTCCCACAGGGGTGCTCTCCAAAGGGCTGGGAAGGAGGGTGGGCAGCAGGGGCCTGAGATCTGTCCCACAGACTCTCCCCTGATGCTTCTGCCAAAAAATAACCAGCAGAGGATATTCATGTGTGCCCCCCTTCATATAGCTGGCTGTGATTTTAGCCTAGCAAAGATGCACGTCCCCTTGTGTCCTCCAAAGAGGTGACCCAGGAGGGGATATCAGGGCGTGCTGTTCTTTGAAGAGCTGTGCTCAGCTGTTCCTCATCCCTACCAGCATATCACAGGGGGCAGGGGGGGAATTGAGACAGACAGGCAATGCCTCTGGGATAAATCCCTGGTCACAGCCCTGTGCTGGGACCTGAAGGAATGTTCTCCTGATCCAGGGAGCACAGAAATCCTCCCTTTTTCTCCTTCCTGAAGACGTGCAAAGGGGCTCAGCTCAGGCACCATCTTCTGAAAAAAAACACCTTCCTGGTCCTTTGGTTTGGTGTTGGTAATGGGGATAAAGAGGCAGCAGGAATGGTCCCCACTTGGGATGTTTTTGTGGTTTTGGCCCATGGTTCAGCCCATGGCAGCTACACTGCTATGGGCACCTGGTGACATGGCAGCCTGGTCCCCTCAGCAAGGAAGGAAAGGGTCCTTCAGGGGGCTCCCAGGAGGGTTTCAGTCCATCCCTGTCTTGCAGGAGTGCTCGGACCGCTGCTGCAATGCCACCACGTGCCAGCTGAGAGAGGGAGCCGAGTGTGCCCGAGGGGAGTGCTGCCAGGACTGCAAGGTACCGCCATCCACAGGGGAGCCACCCGGCAGGTTCTTAAGCAGGGGAAGAGCCGGGCCGAGCCCTGGAGGAGTCTCTGTGCTGTGCAGGAGCTCGGTCGGCAGCAGAGTGTCAGCCTCTGGATCCGCGGCGTGCTGGGAGACGTTTCCCAGACCGGGGTGTTGCTGTGCTGTGATGCCTGGAGAAGAGAGAGCATCCAGGCAGTGCTGACACCCCTGTTCTCCGTGCAGGTGAAGGCTGCAGGTGCGCTCTGCAGGGCCAGCAAGAACGACTGCGACCTTGCCGAGCACTGCAGCGGCCTCAGCGCCGAGTGCCCCGAGGACGTGTTCCAGGAGAACGGCGTCTCCTGCCAGCACGGCAGCGGCTACTGCTACAACGGGGCCTGCCCTTCGCACGGCGAGCAGTGCCGGGCGCTCTGGGGAGCAGGTAGGGCCCCCTCCCTGCCCGCCCTCCTGCCCCACCTGCTGCGGGATGCGCCTGGAGCCCCCCGGGCCAGCGCCTCGCCCGGCTGCGGTCCCTTCCCGCATCCCGAGCTGCGGCGCTGCTGATCCTAAAGCGGGCTCCGGCCCCGTGTGACCTTTTCCGTGTGTCCCGCAGAGGCGCAGGTGGCTCCTGATGTCTGCTTCAAGCACAACAGCGAGCAGCACGTCCACCTGCACTGCCTCACCGAGTACGGGAAGCAGCCCTGCAGCCCCAAGTAAGGACAGGACGGGGGGCGCGGGGCCACGTCCCATCCCGGCCGAGCCCCCGCCCGCCGGCGCTCACGGCCGCGTGTCCCGCAGGGATGTCAAGTGCGGCACGCTGCTGTGCCTGAGCGACAACACCCAGCCCATCCTCGGCAGCGGCTACTACTCCTTCGGCTACTACTTCGGCCGCTTCAAGTGCAAGGCGGTGATCGCGGGCAACGACGCCAGCGAGGCGGCCGAGCTGCGGCTGGTGCCCACGGGCGCCAAGTGCGGGGAGGAGATGGTGAGAGCCGTGCGGGGCCGTGCCGGGCCGGGGCAAGGGTGAGCGCCGGCCCCGGGGCAGCCTAAGAGCCCCCCTGCCTGCCCCCAGGTCTGCTACGCCGGGCGCTGCCAGAACCTCCTGGTCTACGGCGACAAGAACTGCTCGGCCAAGTGCAACAACCACGGGGTAGGCGGGGGATCCCCCGTCCCGCAGCTGCTGCGGGCCCCGGCGGCTCGGCCACGGCCCTGACGCTCTCCCCGCCCCTCGCAGGTGTGCAACCACAGGCGGGAATGTCACTGCGACCCCGGCTGGGCAGCGCCCTACTGCGAGCAGGAGATCTCGGGGATAGCCACAGGTACGGTCCCCTGGCCCCGACGCGCGTCCCGAGGAGGAGGCAGCTTGGGGACGGGGCTGGCACCGGCTGGGAGGTGCTGCTCCGTCCCCAAGCGCCCGGGTGGTCCCCACAGGGAGCGGCNCGGCCCCGCGGGCGGCCCGGGCACACAGCCCCGTGCTCGCCCTGCAGCCCTCGGCACCCGGCCCGCAGGGGTCACCGCGGGCCCCTCCGGGATGGCCCCCGCAGGTAAGCACCCCAGCCAGCGGCCCCCGGCCCGAGCTGTGCGGGGCACAGCCGTGGGGTGGCCTGGGGGGGCCCTTCCTCCGCTCCCTGCTCCCCTCCTGGGTGCCCAGGTGAGGCAGCCGGGTCTCTCCTCCCGCCAGGCGAAGCCGGAGCCGCCCAGCAAACCTCTGCCAGCGCTGAAGAGCAAAGTGCCGAGCCACGGCGAGGGGCCGCCGGCGCCGTCCCTCCCCCCGACACCCTTTCAGCGGTGTCCCCCGCCAAAGGTGGCCCTGAAGCCGCCCCCAGCCAGGAGGTGACCAAGGATGCTCCATCCGGCACCGCGGCCGGCCGAGGAGGGCCGCAGCTGGGTGGGTGGCACATCGGCTCGCTTCCACCCTTACTTGAATTGCCGGCCGGACCCTCGGACCCTGCCCGGGGTGGGCACCAGTGTTTACAGATCCTCCAGTTGTGCCTTAATGGACTCGGCAGCCTCACGGTTGTCCCCGGGGGAGCCGTCAGCAGGGGCTTCCCAAGGAAACCGGGAGCGGGGACAATGCCAGCTCCGGTTTGGAGGACTGCCCCACATTGGCCCCGGCTCTCCTGCACCCGGGGAGCTGCTGCCTTCTCTCCCGACGTCCTGAATGTGTCCTGCTCCTCCTACCCTTCCCTGCTGGGGCTGCGGAGAGCAGCTCCTGGCATCATGGGGCAGGAAGGGCACTGCTCCGTGGGGACCGTGCCCCGGGAACACCGCCCTGGCTGGGGACATCACACAGGAGGATGTCCCCTGGGGCTGGGGCCGGTCCAAGCTAAGCATGGCCTCCCCAGGGGCCAAGGGGGCTTTCATCTCTGGAGTTATTCCTTGAGTTACTGTTCAAAAGGGAATTCCCTGTGAGCCTTTTTACTGCAACCATTTATTTATCACCCTTATGTGACCATTTTGAGCCACTTGCTGTAAAACCAGGCCTCCCATTTTTGATATAATTTAGGTTCAAGGCTTTTATACCAATAAAGACTGAAGGCAGAGGTGTCGTGGGCTGTGTCTGGGCAGGAGGGGACAGCGGGTTGGCAGCAGGCAGGGAGCTGCGTGGGGATCACGGAGGGGGGAAAAGGGTTGGAGCTCCTCCCCAGTCCAGTGCCAGAGCCACGGAGGCCAAACAGCAGCAGATTTTGCCAGCCACGCAGAGCCAGGCTGCCCCAGGGGCTGCAGGATGCTGCAGGGGGTCCCCCTCATGCTCAGCACCATCCTGGCTGTGGCCTGCTTTGAGTCCAGGCTCCTCACGGGGCTCCCAGGCTGGCAGTGGCTGCAGCTGAGGACATCCACACCATGCAGTGCTGCTGCAGGGGAAGAGGTAAAGGGGTCCCCCCCTTCATGTGCCACCAGCCCTAGGACACGAAACCATCCAAAAAAATGGTAACAAAATAATTTTATTCTGCTTTATCAAAAGAACTTAACAGTGTGAATGTAAACCTGACCATGTGTATCGTGTTTCCTTAAGGAGATGCATCCAGGGGCAGACCCCTTTAGTCACAGGCCCACGCAGGCCGTGGGAGCAGAGAGAAAAAAGCCAGTTCAATCCCAAAATCCTGGCTGCAGCCATGTCCTTGCTCACAGCTGGGGCTCGGAGGGCAGCACGGCCCACGCCAGGGTGCCAAAGCCGTGGCCACCCCCTCCTGCACACACCGGGGCTGCTGCAGCGGGGCCGGGGCAGCAGGGAGGGGTGGAGGAGGCTGCTGCAGAAGGCACTGGGCATCACACATGCTGCTGCAGGGCCTGGGACCCTGGGAGCATCCCCTGCGGTCCCTCACACCACGAGGGGACGTGGCTGATGCATACAGAGGGACACTGAGCCAGTGACTTAAGGCAAAGTCATGCACCCACCTGGCCGGCACAGGGAGGCATAGCAAGGCGCGGATCCAAAGGGAAGCAGCTCTTCCTGCACGGGCCTGGAAGGCCTTCCTGCTCCCTGCGTGGGCATCTTGCTCTGATCGCTGCAGGAAAGGCGTGAACTGCCTTGTTACTGCTCCCAGCAGTTCCCCTCGTGCCCTTGTCACTTCCAGGCTGGCAAAACCTACTCTGTCCAGGCATTCCTGATGCCCAGTGTGTCCAACCCCAGTTAACATGAAGAAAATCGTGGAGACTACATCCCTGCCAGCATTCCCTCCAGCAGTGCTTCTAGCCTATAAAGCCTGCCCTCAGCCACAAAATCTAACCAAATCCCTGCCAGCATTCCCTCCAGCAGTGCTTCTAGCCTATAACGCCTGCCCTCAGCCCAAAATCCAACCAAATCCCTGCCAGCATTCTCTCCAGCAGTGCTTCTAAGCCTATAACGCCTGCCCTCAGCCCAAAATCCAAACAAAGCAGGTGCTGCTGGGGTGAGGAGAGGCTGTGTCTGTGCCAGGGGCCTGCTGCAACACTGAGGAAGTGGCAGGACAGAGATGAGACTACACTGCTTCCTCAAAGCCCAACCCACAGGAAAAAAAGGGACCCTGCACGCCAAGCAGCATTTCCAGGAGACATTTCAAACACTAGGAAACACACTGCCACCCCCTCTCTGCCCTGGTCCCTGGCTCCTGCCACGGCTGGGTTGGAAGAGGAGCTGGGATCCTGGAGCAGAGCATCAACTGAGCCTTGGGAGTTTGCAGGCAGATGGAGGACAAGAAAGACCACCCGAAACTGCTGCAAAGTCCCACAGTCGTCGTACACCCTGCAGAAGGGGCAGGGCTAACACAACCCAGCTCTGCCCCAGCGATGGAGGACAGGCAGCCAGGGCAGGAGCAGAGACAGCAGGAGGCACCATGTGTCACTGAACCTCCCTGTGGAGAGACACTGCCACCTCTAAAGCCCAGCCACACGGGGTGGGGACACAGCAGTGCAAAGCCCGAGCCCACACACCTCCTCTGGGGACATCACTAGCACTGGTAAAGCTGGTTTGGGTTGAATGTTTCTCACTGGCAGAAGCTAAACATATCCCTTCCCTTGCCACGAGGCTGCAGATGGAGGCAGGAACAGAAGATCTCAACAGGTTGAATGCCTGGAGTGCCACCACTCCCCAGGCCCCTCCAAGGGTGACACGGCTGCTCCGAGGGGAGAGGACAGCAAGAGGGATGCAGAAGGAGAGCAGCAGATCTCTGAACATGCAGCAGGCAGTGCTGGGGTGCTCCCAGCTGGAGAACAGCATTCCAGCTCTTGTCAGCTGCTTCCCCAGCCACTGCACCCCAGATCCTCACAGAACACCACGAGGGACAGCTCCTAAAAGCAAGCACATCCTCAAAGCAGAAGGGAGGAAGGAGGAAAAGTGGAAAGCAGGTTGTCCCAGCAGAATCCCCCCCTCCCGAAGCAGCTCTCCCTCACCCTGCCCTGGCATACCAGGAGTAGGGTCAGATATATCACAATCCAAATCGGGACAGAAGATCCATCTGCCAGCAGGCCTGGCCAGCGATGAGAGGACCAGGGACACACACCTTGCCATGGCTGTTCAAGGACATACAAAGCAGGTCCCACTTCCAGAGCATTGGATTTTGCATGGAAGAGCAGCAATGCCTCACCTACTGTGCAGCTGAAGTGTCAAACATCTGATCTGCTGCACTGCAGGGTCCTTTCACTCTTTTCTTCCCCTTCACTTTGCCAGCACAGCAGAGTAGTGGAAAATCAGCCCCCTTTCGTGAATGACTTACAGGAAGGCTGGAATCTGAGCAAAGACTTGCAAGGCTCTGTTCCCAACCAGCTGCTCCGAGGTGTTCCTGAAATCTGGTTTAGGAGGCAACGAGACTCAGCCACCCAGTGGGAACAGCACAGTCAGTCCCAGGCAGCCAGTGCGAGGTGCTTGCTTGGAGAGGGGGATTGCAGAATCCCTTCAGTGGTTGCTTCCTCCAAGTCATTATGACGAGCTGCTGTCTACAGGAATATTATAGCTGTGCAGATCCTACTCCAATAACCTATTCCACAGCAAACCACTCCCAACCCTGAGCAGGAGCATGCTGGCCAAGGAGAGTCCACTCCACAGGAGTCCATGAGGAGAGCAAAACAGCATCAGCAGAAACCTTCACCAAGCAAAGCTTCAGCGGCGGGACAAGGGCAACCTCCTCTTCACTCAGCCTCAGCCAGGAGTGCTGAGCAGTGACCAGTGTGCAGCAACACAGCACTCAAAGCCACATCTGCTTCCTGCACAGGAATGCCTGCTAAATAACTGCACCTACCCCGGGAGGCTTTCCTGCTGTCTGTCGTTTAATATTCCAGTATAGGTATGTTAGTACAGGATTATCCCTTCCTTTGGAAGCACCAATTTAACAGGGGGAGAAATGGAAGAGGCAGAGCCCTTGCAATCTGTTGCTAGAAGAAAATCAACCCAACTGCCACCTATACACAAGATGTCCAGGCGTGTGCTGCATCCGCCCCAGCGGCACAGGGCCTCGTCCCCGGTCACAGCCGGGCTCGCTGCTGAGCTACACCGGGTTCCCTTCGGCCTCCCTCAGCCAGTGCTCTCCTCGCCTCCGAGGGGGCTTTCTGCAGAGCTCTCCGGGGCTCCCTGTGCAGGAAGGCTGGTTTCGTGGGCAGTCCTCAGGCTGGCCTGCTGGAAGGCACAGGAATCCAGGAACACACCAGGAATGCGGTCGCCGAAGTACAGCTTGCTGTTGGCGGCTATCGCCTGGTACTTCATCAGCTCCAGATACTCAGGAGTCAGCTTCAGCTACAAGAAACAGGAACCAGAGACTCTAAGAGACAACTTTCTGGGCACTGTGGCATTAGTTTTCATGTCAGGCAGCCACCTCCTGGGGTGTGGGCTGTTAGATCAAGTGTTTCTCCAGTGCTGCCCACCAGAAGCTGATCTCCTGTGCAGAGTAAAAGTCAGTGACAGCTTCCCAGTGCTCACCTTGTTGGAGTCAGCCAGCTTCCGAGCAGCGTAGTACTCTGCATCAGCTTTTGCCTTCTCCCTTGCCAGGAATGCAGCATCTAACACAGCAACAGAGGAGGGACAGGAAAGAAAGCACGAGGAAGTGAACGGCCCCATCACACTGAACCCTCATCCACCCCAGCTCACCCAGGAGTGCCAGTGACAGCCTGGCTGGCCCTGCCCCTGCCCTGCAGCTTCCTGGAGAGTTCCATGCACAGGGCAGGAATGATCCCAGTGCACAACCTTGCACCCCTGCAGCACCCCCAGCAGTGTGGTTACCTTCAATCTCAGAAATCCGCTTTTCCGTTTCCTTCTCCATGATCTTCTGTTGGTAGTGAATCCTGGCCACCTGTGCAGCCTTCTCTGCCTCTGCAATCACAACAGGCTCAGCTGGGAAATTTGCTTCTCAGGGCCTGAGCACCAGCACCCTGATCCCAGCACCTGGCTGCAGGGTCTGCCACACCAGGAGTGGTTCCCTGCTCCCTCCCTCCCCACTCAGTGCCAGTCTGTACACCAAGCAGCAGTTACAGGAAGACAACACAGTGCTGATGTCGGCAGAGCTGACATCCTGTTTACATGCGTGATCCCTCTGGCACAGGGACATGGAGCTCCAAGCCCAAGCAGTTTTTCCAGCAGAGTGATTTCCTCCATCCCTGCCGCAGGACAGAGGTGCTCCTTGCTCTGCTGCTGTGGGATTTTCACCCAGATGTTCAAAACAACTGCTTGTGCAGCCTGGTTGTGCCTCCCTCAGGGAGCTGTCAGTGATGGAAGATAACGTCCTGCCCCAGGTTGGCAGGGAAGGCAGGAGTGGAGCTCAGTCTGCGCTGGTGACATTACCAATGAGTGCTTTCTTCCGGTCGGTCTCTGCCTCCTTCTCCACCACCTTCTGCCTCTGGGCTGCAATCAGCAGCTTGGTCTTCTCAGCCTCCCTGCAAGGGGAGAAGCGTTATCCTGGGGAAAGGGAACGAGGAGCAGCTCTGCCTGCCAGGAGAGGCCACAGGGACAAGGGGCCAGCCAGCTGCCAGCTCCCTGCTCACAGCTGTGGGGACTGGCTCTGTCTGCAGCTGCATGAGCACATGCACAGGCCAAAGGGAGGGACCATCCCTCTCTCCATCTGGCACTGGTCAGGCCACATCTGGATGCAAGTCCCGTCTGAGCCCTCAGGACAAGAGCAGGGCCATGTGGGCTGGGAGCGGGTTTGCTCAACCAAAGGCGAAGGGAGATCCAACAGCATCTCCTCCGGCCCAAAGGCATCCCAGAGATCCTGGAGGGGAAGCTTATGGGCAAGACATCAAGGCCCCTGAGCCCTGACTTCAGCATGGAAATGGAAAAACAGAAGGCACAAGGGTACCTGGCCAAGCACACACTGCCTGGAGCTCACCTCTCACTCTCCAAGCACCAGGGAGGAGCTTTCCAACAGCACCGTGCCTGTGCAGCACCCTCAAAATTAATTGATGCAATTTTATGTCCAGCTACTCACATTAGCTCAAAATTTCTTCGGATGGCCTCCGGAATTTTGGGTTTTGTAACACGCACAGCCTGTGAAAGAAGAGAAAGGGAGCACATTTTGAATGAAACATTCTGATGCAATCTGAATAACCAAGACATCTCTTTGCAAAACCAGCTGCTGTGCACAGAGGTGCCTAATCCTCCTGGGTAACACAGCTGAGCATGGCCACTCCCCCAGGTGTCCTACACTTCTATTTCCTGCCATCCATTCCAACCCACTCTCACCAGGGGCAGAGCCTCCGAGCCCCAATGTCCAACCTGGCCTTGGGCACTGCCAGGGATCCAGGGGCAGCCACAGCTGCTCTGGGCACCCTGTGCCAGGGCCCGCCCACCCTTAGCATAAAACATTCATCTTTCAGTTTAAAACTGTTGTCCCCTGTCCTGTCACTGCAGGCTTTGGCAAAAAGTCTTTCTCCACCTTTTAAAATGGAAGGCCACAACCCACCTGGATAGTGAGACCTGGTGCCATGGCATTGAGGTCTTTCTGCAGGGCCAACTTCAAGTTCTCATCTATCTGATCTGTGTTCAGAGGACAAAGAGAGACCAGTTGGTTTATTGTATTTCCCCCCACAGCTAGCGGGGCAAAGAGTCAGCAGGCCTTGAAGAGCAGGTAGCTCTAGAGTGTAAGATAAAGATGCTTCCTGAGACCATTCAGTACATTGTTTCCCTTCCTATGCCCCCTAAAAAGCATTCCCAAAAGGAGAGTCATGTGCTAGTGACTAGCAAAGTTCAGCTGTTGATTAATTTGTGTTATCTGAACCAAGTGCAAATGGCTTTCAGCATCTCAGCAAGAAAGAATGCTCAGAGCCTGCAGTAGAAGTCTGTCCCTTCCCAGCACTCAGACATGGAGAACATTCACATTAAAATTCCAACAACCTTTTATCTTCCATAAGCCATTTTTCCCCTGCTCAACCACTCAAGAATAAACAGAACCTGTTCTGTCTTTGGGGCCCAGGTCCACCAAGGAGAATATGACCTGTGCTAATTCCTGAAGCACTGCTACCTCCCTGTGAAAAACCTTCCAGCTCTCATGTGTTAGAGGCAGCCAGAAGGAAGCTGTAAAAGTACAGAAGTGAATTCAGCAACAGAGCAGGGAATTAAAAGGAGAAGAAGAACAAGACAAATCCACTGTCACAGTGAAGGCCACAGGCATCACTGCACACACAGGAGCAGAGTGGCTGCTGTGTGCATCCGGAATAGGTGGAAAAAGACTGAAATCAAATTCCCACATGCAAATGGGGAAAGGCAAAGACACCCGAGTCACTAAAGTTACAGGGGATGTAAAAGGAGCTGGATTCTACACTGCAACTCCAGCACAGGGACGGTGTGGTCCAAGGGGCCAGCTGTAAGGTATTCCAGGAAGATTCCAGTGGGATCCCAGCTGGGAACACCCAAACTTACCAAACAGCTCAATGTACACTTCCTGCAGGGTATGGGCGCTGCAGAACTGATTCAGCTCGTGGTGGATTTTGTTGAAGATCAGGGTCTTGTCGTAGTCTGCGGTGTAATTCCTCACGATGTCGTACACTGGTGAGGGGAGACAAACACCAAAGCTCACCACTGGCACGTGTCAGGATGTCAGGGAAGGAGCCAGGCAGCACTGGGACAGGGATTGGAGGACTTGGGTAGCCAAAGTCATAGCTGCCCTGCCCAGCTGTGAGGCACTGCTGGGATTACACAATTTCAAGGAGCAGTCATGGCAAGATGTACTGCCTGGTCCTGTTTTATCATCTGCATAAACAAATGAAACAGCAAAGCCTCACCAGGACCTGCATGCATAGGAACAGGTACTGCTGTAACGTGAAAACAAGCATCATTCCCACTGTTTAAGCCAACCAGATCCTGCATCAACAGGAGCGTGGCCAGTAGGTCAAGGGAGTAGATTGTCTCCCTCTGCTCCTGCTGAGACCCCACCTGGACCCCTGTGCACAGTTCTGGCCCACTCCCCGCCACATAAGAAGGACATGGAACTGTTGGAGCAGGTCCAGAGGAGGCCATGGAGTTGCTGAGGGGACTGGAGCACCTCCCCTGTGGAGCCGGGCTGGGAGAGCTGGGGCTGCTCTGCCTGGACAAGAGAAGGTTGTGTGGAGACCTCACAGCAACTTTCAGGGCCTGAAGGGATACAGGGAATCTGGAGAGGGATCCTGCACCAGGAACTGGAGTGACAGGACAAGGGAAAGGCGTTCAAACTGACAGAGGGCAAGTTTAGGTGAGATACATGGAAGCAATTCTTGGTTGCAAGGGTGGAGAGGCCGTGCCACAGGGAGCCCAGAGCAGCTGTGGCTGCCCCTGGATCCCTGGCAGTGCCCAAGGCCAGGTTGGACTCTGGGGCTTGGAACAGCCTGAGATAGTGGAAGGTGTCCCTGCCCATGGCAGCGGGGTGGAACGAGGTGATATCTAAGGTCCCTTCCAGCCCAAACCCCTCCATGACTCTATGAATTACAACAGGAATTCACCCTCCAGTGCCTCAGCGATGCTGGAGTTTTGCATTAAGCTGTGCTGCTGAACAAAACAAGCTGTCTGTGTCTTTGGCTTGGTGAAGTAAGAAGGTAAGAGGCTCCTACACAGGTTTAGTCTCTGAAATTTTCTCAGGAGCTGAGCTGGAAGCATCTGGGATCAATGCTCCAGGACCGGGAGCCACAAGGGTAACAAGAAATGGAAACAGACAGGGAAGTTCTCCTGGCATGGAAAAGGGAAGTCCTGAAAACCAAGACAGAGCCGCCAGTGGATGAGTGAAGACAGTCACAGCTCTGCCTGTTGGCCCAGGATGGGAAATACCTGCATATGGGGCCAGCTTATTCACAACTTCTATTCGGTCAATGTAGATCATAACACCACCACTGCAAGGGAAAAGACAGTTCATCAGTTACCACTGCAGCTGTTAACATGTTTAAACAAAGGCATCTTTATCCCTCTTTTACTATATTCCGAGCATTTTGCAATGAAGCACTTTACTTCCCCTTTGTGATTTCCTACTCAACCAGCCAAAGGAAAACGTTTTTGAACAGAAAGGTAGCTGCAGCGATCAGGAAAGCAGAGGGGAAGGCAGCAAGGACAGCAGGGTGACACCTGCCACAAATTGCAGACGCACCTCAGCTCTTCTAGGCAGCAAAACATGTTAAATAGAAAAAGCCCTTAGTTTAATTCACACCATCACCAACTCCAGCAGGAGCTTGGCAAGGCCCAGCAGAAAGGAAAGGAACAAAGCACATGGCAGACTTCAATCCTCGTTCCCAGCTCCAGTGTCACGGTGCATGTGGCTCTCCAGGAACACCACAAGCACCTCAGCAGAGGGGGCCTGCAAGCAAATCCTCTCCCCAAGGGAGGATGTGCTGCCAGACTGGCAAGGAAAAGGGGGAATCAGAGGTCAGGCTTGTCCCCGCCCTCTGCTCTTACTGGTGTGGCTTTCACAAAGTCATGCCCACCCCTGGGGACCTGTAACACCAGAGAAAAGCACAAACTCTACAGTGAAGAAAAAAAACCCCTTAACTTTCAACAGCTCTAGGTCTCTCAAGAGCCTAATTTTAAAGCAGAATACTCTTGTGATTATGTCCTTGACACAAAGGCTTATCACAGACCAGAAGCTTCAGCAGGAACTGTTTAGAGACAGCTCATTCCTGGCAGTGGAACTCCCACATTTCCAAACTCAGTCTCTGTGATGTTTTAACTCAAACATATCCCCCACGACAAACTCCATTTCTTATTTTGCAGATCTTGATCTCCGGTAGCTCAAAGCCAAGTCTGCAGAAAAACAACCTGAACTTGCCTGTGTCTGTCCTGTTTTGGAAAAAGACTCCCAAGCCCAGCCCATGCTTGCTCCAAACCTGTTTCATGACAACTATGAGCTAAAAACGCTGGTGATGGATGGACCTTATCTGCTGCAAATCTGGCACTTCAATTTTAAAAGGATGTAAGAAAGAACAGGAGAGTGTCTGCAACACCCTGAATCCTATCAGGACTCACCCACAGCTCCATTTCACCTCCCTGGCAGGAAAGGGTCTGAAATGGCACCTCAGACCAGTGAGCACTGTCTGACTCTTACCACCACCTTCCACAACAACCCTGCTGAGGATCTCAGCCAGTCTGGGACAGTAAGTGGGATATTATCCACTGTTATTCCATTATTATGAATTATTCACAAGTGTTGATGTGGTGTGGTAGGGGATAAGTGAATTTTATCAGTCCTGCTGGTCATGCAATGGCTTTGAGGAAACAGGTGCCACTCAGACCTCAAAGTTTGCAGGGAGAGAGGAACAAGGAGGAATCCATGTTGGAAAGAGAAATCCGTAAAAGGAGGATCAACACACAGACTTTGTGCACCTGGTAGACGTTGAAGCATAATTAGGCAGCAGTGCTGCCTGACCTGACAGGACAAGGAGACAGCATCCAGGGAATGCCCCAGGAGATGGACACAGGGAAGACCCTGGAAAGCTTTAAGACAATTCAGGGTCTAACTCAGGATTTAAAATCTCTATTTAATGTATTCACTTAACGCTGCCAGGTACAAACAGGACAGGTAAGGCAAAAACTGGGGATGGGACACCCACACAGACACTCAGAAGCTTCCTGATATAGATAAGGGAACAGTAACATAAAGATGGGTGGAAGAGAAACCAAGCCTTTGAAATCTGATGGTTTAGCATGTAAATACAAAACCTTAAACTGTTTAGGATCTATTCTGGTAACAGACTTTGAACTGGGACAGTGACACTGCAGGTGTGTTCCATTTGTTATTTATAAGCTCATGTTTTACTATGGAAATGTGCATGCAAAGCTTTGGCATCGAGCAGCCGCAGACTTTGGATTCCAAATGAACTGAGAGGCTCCTGCAGTAACACCTGAAAAATGGGCAGGGCTGCTGGGACCTTTGGTCAGGAGTGCATTCAGTTATTAACTGAGAACTGCTTTCACCAGATGTCTGGTGGTTTAAAGACCATTTTTACTGCCCGTGCCTTCCCAACCACCTGCACTGCACAATGCTGAAATACAAGAGGGACTTAACTTATAGCTCCCAATCACAGAAGCACAGAATGGTTGAGGCTGGCTTTGGCCTCAACCTTTGGCCTTTTGCCTGGCCTAAAGACTGTTTACCTCACCACGAAAGGACTCTGGACAAGGCCCTGAGTGACAGGAAAAGGCAGAATGGGTTCAGACTGACAGAGGGGAAATTTAGATGAGATGTATGGAAGAAATTCTCGGCTGTGAGGGTGGGCAGGCCCTGGCACAGGGTGCCCAGAGCAGCTGTGGCTGCCCCTGGATCCCTGGCAGTGCCCAAGGCCAGGCTGGACTCTGGGGCTTGGCGCAGCCTGGGACAGTGGGAGGTGTCCCTGCCCATGGCAGGGGCGGCACTGGATGGGCTTTAAGGTCTCTTCCCACCCGAACCACTTCTGTGAAAGCTCCAGCACTGAACTCTAACATTTACAGATACTCCTGAAAAAACTCTGAGATCTAAAATTAAAACCTTGAGACCTTTATGGTAATATTTAAGCCCAAGCAATGTCTGATGCTGAACAACTCCAAGAAAGTTAATATGAGTTAAACCTGATCAACTGATTAACTCTGTTTTATTAACCTTGCCTCTAACAGTCACCTTTTAATTTCAATGTGGTCACTGTGTGTCACCACTGACTTATTTTTTTAATAGAAATTTTGTTGAGGACCCTGATGGTAAAAGTCAAGGAGAACCACCAGGTTATTTTCACCCTGAAGAGTCATCACTTTAACTTGTGGATGAAACAACACAACAGGATCTGTAACCCAACTCAACCAGCCCTCTCCTCCTGCTTGCTACAACTCAAACAGGTTGTGAAGAATCAGCCTAATTACATAGCAGGAATTTCATTTGGAAATGAACTCCCTCCCATCAGGCAGATTCCCATTCCCTGTTTACTTCTAGGGTCAGCACTTGTATCAGAGTGGAAATCACCAGTCTGAGAGCAGAGCAAAGCACAAGCAATGAGGCTGTCAGAGTAACTGAGGGGAGAAACCCAGAAAAATTCAAGATAACATCACAATAAATGCAAACATCCTCTCTCTGAACAGCAACTCCATCAAGAGCCAGTGCTCCCTCCTGTTCTGTTACAGTGGGACAGACGCGTGTACATTTGGGATTAAATTTATGGTAAGTGCCTATGCTTCCCAGTCCCTGTGTCCCAACACTGCAAATGACCCTAGAGAGTGCACCTAGAAGAAATACAAATGGAAGCCATACCTTGTTCCACAAGGCACATTCTTCACTTCATCAGTCTGCAGCGTGGTCTGCAACACAAACACAGCCAGTGCTCACAAACTGCTCCCTTCTCTGGGAAGGCCCTGCTGTGCCCACACTCCCACAGTGGAAACACTGAGCCAAAAGTGTGTCCTCTGCCTCCCCTGTGATGCCTGTAGGTGTGGGCAGAAGGCAAAGCCTCTCCTCACCTGCCTTTTGGGGGATGCACAGGCAGCTGTGCCTGTTTCCCTGCTCCAGGCACGCTCAGGAATATGGCGCCCCTGGGACACAGTGACAGCCACAAACACGGACTGTCCTCCCTGGGCAGGACACTGCCAGTCCCAGCAGCACACACACGTGGAGAGAGCTTTCCAAGAGGACAAATCCTGGCTCCCCAGGCGAGGGAGAGGGCACTGACCTGCACGGATTTGAAGGTGGTGATGAAGGGGAGCATGATGTGGTAGCCAGGGCCGCTCGGGCTGGTCAGCAACGCACCGCCCCTGCAGAGAGGGAGGAAAACAGGGAAGGGCTCAGCAAGGTGGGAAACAGCAAGGATTGGCTTTGAGTGCCAGCAGGGACAGTTCAAACTGCCAGGGATCACAGAGAATTGCATCAGCGCCCTAAATTTGCCAGCAACAAAAGGGCTGAGTGCACCTGATCTTTGCCTGCTACAACTTTTCGTGAGGCCTGTGAGCCATTAACTCTTGGAGCAGGCAGCTACTGCTACACCCTCCCAGCATTGCAACGCTGCACAGAGCTGCAGGAACGCAGATTTCTCCTCTCTAAATAGTTCTCTGGTAACCATGGAAAAATCCAGCCTTGGATGTGATGTTGCCAGTTTGGGTTTCGACACAGCCCCTCGCCCAAAGCACAAAGAAAAATCCCCCAGGCTCTCATGCTCAACACCCTTGTGATTAAAGGGAAACAGCCTACGGTGCTGAGTGGGAAGGGCAGGGAAAACATTCCAAAGCACCGACACAGCGGGAGCTCTGGCGGGGTAACAGTTTGGGACAAAGGTGACGGGCTCTTGCCGGCACAGAGAGAGATCAACAGACGTGACAAGGCAGAACAGACCCAGAGCTGTGGCCCTCTAAGCTCTGAAATCCAGTTTGTGAAAAGGGCGGGGAGCAAGGAGAGGCAGGAAAAGCAGTTGAGGATTCAGAGACCAAACTCACAAGGGCTCTGCATGGGGCCAGGGTGTCTGGGACTCACCAGCACGGGTGGAAGGGAGCAGAATCAACAAGGGCTGCCCAGCCAGGGGGAAAAAACAGAGGGAAGCGCGGGATAGCGCAAGCCCTGGCGCTAGCGGTGAATCCCAGCTCCGGGAAGGCTCCCGGGGGCACCGTACCTGTAGTACACGGCCAGGTGTCCCTCCTCGACCCTGTGGATGGCGGAGTACAGCAGGAAGACGAGGAGCCCCGTGGCAGCCGCGGCCGCGGCCCCCGCCTGGGCCATGGCCATGCTCGCATCCCCTCCCGGCGCCGGGGGCTCCGCGGGCCCTGCC
>WBMY01005593.1:33189-48670 GCA_013397315.1 Donacobius atricapilla | reverse complement strand
GCCCCCGCCGCGCACGCGCCGCCGGCGCGCGGCACCATGGACGCGCCGCGCCGTCGCGGGATGATGACGTCACTACGGTCCGCCCGCGGTTGCCCGGCAACGGCGTGATGGCGGTGGCGGCGCGGGAGTGAGCAGGCCTCAGAGCGTGTGTGTTTGTCACCACAGAGTTTATTATATATACACGCGCTATACATTCATGGGGCACACGGCAGCGGCGGGCCCTGCCTGCAGCCCCTGCCCTGAGGAGGCTCCACGGGCTGGGCCCAGGCGGCTCCCTGCGGGGACAGGCAGTGGGTGACACAGTGATGTCAACACAACACCGCTCTGTCCCACGGGGAAGGCGGCCAAGCCCGCAGTCAGCACACAGAAGGCACTTGGGTGATGCAGCACCTCAGCTCCTGGGGCTACTTCAGCCAGCTCCAGTCAAAACTCTGCAAAGAGTAGCAAAAAAACCTCACTGAGTGCAGGCTCTGGTTCCTGGATGTCTTGTTTGAAGAAAAAATCAGTAATTGCCCTTAGAAAGGATGCTCTCAGGAGTTTAAAACAATGCAGCACAGCACAGGAGCTGGACTGCCTGAGTCCTGTGAGTCCATTCTAGTGTGGGAAATCATGGGATTTTCCAAACTGGTGGTCAAAGGGTGAGTGCCTCCTCTGTCCTCTGGGGAAAGGCTGAGAGAACTGGGATTGTTCAGCCTGGAGAAGAGAAGCTTCAGAGTAACCTAAGTGTGGCCTTCCAGTGCCTGAAGGGGCTACAGGAAAGATAGAAAGAGACTATTTCCCTGGGCCTGGAGTGCCAGGACAAGGGGGAATGGCTTCACACTGCCAGAGGGGCTGGGCTAGACGGGATTTCGGGAAGAAATGTGTATCCATGCACACTGGCACAGGGTGCCCAGAGAAGCTGTGGCTGTCCCTGAATCCCTGGACGTGTCCAAGACCAGGCTGGATGGGGCTTGGACCACCCTGGTACCTTTTCCTATTCAAGGAGTTCTCCACGTCCGCAGGGGACCCCTGGGTGTCCCCTGAAAGCCAGGTCCTGGCAGATGCACCAGCACTTACCATCATACAGTTCTGCTCCTGCCTCACCTCCTGCAGAATGCTGCTGAAAAGCTCGAGGTAATTCACATTCTCCCGGATCACATCAGCAAAGTTTTCCCTGCAGGAAGAAAAAAGTCCTCAGGTGATGGATTTCAAGCACCAAAAGTAAAACCCCCATCAAAAGGTGCTGCACTGGGAGGGGATTAAAAAAAACAACCAAAACCAAACAACCCAAAAAAGTGATTTGTAGTTTTTGCAGTGGGAGGTGACACAAAAACCTGCCTGGAGGTGGCAGGACAAAGGGGAGTGCCTTCACACTGACAGAACATACTGGAAGTAAAATTGTTAATGAAGCAAAGAGCAAAACCCCCTCAGCTCCAGACAACTCAGCATGGACGGAGGGAGAGGGGCCTTAAGAACCAGATCCAGGCCCAAGGAAAGGCAACATGACATGCAATAAATGGATGGCACAGTCCTTTGACAGTGCATGTAGCATGTGGAACTGGCTCAGAAATAGAGAGCAGAGGTTTCTGAATAAATAGTTCAACAAATCAGGGAAATTCCTGATTTTTTAGAGCATTAGTGACACAGGAACTCCCAAAACTCATCTGGGAAGGATAAAACCCCTGAGATACTGAACCAGCCAGGCTGAGCTCCCTGCAGTGGCTCCTCCCCCAGCAGCTCATACCTGTGGGCTCGACATTTCTGAGTCTGAATTTTAGCTTGCTGACCATTGCTAGCTCCTTTCCCAAGGGAAAGCTGTCAACAGTTTCCTTTTTCAAAACATCTCTCTCCCGTTTCTCAGCACAGGTTCAGTAAATAGTGTGCCCTTTGCCATAACAACTGTCCCCAGGGGTTGTTTCCTATTCCTGAACCAATGGAGAGCAGTGTCAGTCCCATGGACCAATAACAGACCTTTTTACACAGCACGTTCTAAAAGAAACTGTTGGGATTGTAAATAAAGCCTTCTTTCTCTTCGGGCACCTATAGGGAGTCAATCTATCTCGTGTCCTACCATACCACATACCCATCTTCAGGAGCTGCCAGCGAGGACAGAGGGTGAGGAGCTGAGTTCCCTGAGGAGCCCTGGGGGAGCCACGTGGCCGCTGGAGTTGAGGCTGTCCCTTCCAGGCTCGAGCTGACCAGCGACCGAGAGGAGCTCTGAGTCTGGAAGAAAGAAATTCAGAAGAATTTACGCTTAAATGCTACATAGGCAAGATTCAGGGTTACACATGAGCACTGTTGGTAATACAGACACAGATGCGGGAACCAGGAGATGGCTTCAGGTACTGTAATTAATGCAAAAGAAGCAGAGTACTCTTTAAAACACTTTAAACTAACCAGGAAAGCACCTATTTAGCTTCTGCTTTTACCATCTCTTCTCTGCAGAAAAAAAAAATCCCCATGGAGTGGCAGTTACCCCTTTTTGCTGAGTTTACTTTGATGTCTCCTGGCTCGTGCACTGGAAGGAAGTGCAAACAAACAGCCAACAGCTACTCACACAAGCAATTTTCAGCAGATGCCATATCTCCCTTTGTCTTTTTCCCTGCATCTGCATCACTGAGTTGTCAGCTTCCTTGATGTTATTTAGAGCCACTTCAATCTCAGGGAGCAGGTCAATGATCTTCTGCTTGCAGCCCAAGAGCTTGCTAGAATGAAAACCAAACACAAAGTCACTTCCCAGCACATTCTGGCAAAACCCAAAGCTCCACCTTGGGATTCAAGATACTTGAAAAATTAAAGTACAAATCACTGTGGTATCTTCTTGGCTCTGTAACATTCCTACTTATTTTCCCTAGAGATTTGAATTCCAACTTCCAGCTGGCAGAATTTGCCTCATTTTAAAGTGAACTCTTGGATGCTAATGGTCATGTTTTTAAAAATTAAGTGGAAACTCAACACAGACACAGAGGAGCAGAATTAATGCTATGAGAAATGTAGATGGAGCTTTTTGGGCTCTGACCTCCATGGTTTTCCCTGTCCTTTCCTACTACAAAGCTCCAAATGCTGCAAGTTGGATTTGTTTGGGTTTTTTGTCTGCATGAAGTACCTGAGGTGGCCAAAGAGCTCCTTGAGGACTCGGTCCTGGCTCTGTACTGTCTGCACAATGATCTTCACCATGTCTGTACTGTCACTGTAGGCATGATCTGGAAGGGCCAGCAACCACCACGTTAGTAAATCCTATCGGTGTTTTCTGGGTTTCAGTTCAGAACAATTAATCATGGGTAAAAGTGTCAAACAGTCTTTCAATCATCTTCTTCCATACCTGGAGGTCGTGTTTTTAATTGCTTGTACAGGTCTATGGCTCTCTGTTCCCTTTAAAAAGAAGAATATGATTCAGGCAGGTGTCAGCAGCCAGGTGATCAAGAAAAAAAGCATTGCAGTGAAGGGATGCCTTTCTGTAACACTTCTCCTACAGCTGGTACACAAGCATGGCCTTTGGAACACAGGGATGCTCTTTCTCTGATAGAATCCAACACTTTCCCAAAAGCTGCCTCTCTTTTTCTCCAATTATGCAATTTCTTCTCAGAAAACCACACCAAGTGGAGCTTATTTTCAGTTTCAAATCTTTACATGGCTCACCTGTGTTTTCTTTCCCCTGTACCTTTAATTATCTGATTTCATTTTTGAAACTGTGACTGCACAACTGCCTGAGAAATTCTTGTTCCTCTTATGCATTTTTGCCTGAATTTTAGTGATATTCTGTAAATGGAAAGAGCTGCATCACAAGCAAGACGAATGTGCTTCTCTTCTTCCCATTAAATAAACATTACTTCTTTCAAGTATTTCAGAAGCAGCCAAACTGAAAACTTACAGTCTTGAACAAAATCCTCCCTGTTCTAAATCCCAGTCTGTCAGAAACAAGCAGCAGTTTTCCAGCTCTGACCCTGGTCTGCAGTGGTGGAATTGATTAAAAATAATGTTTAAGGAGGCATGATCCTGATTAGTTTGAGCTGCTGCTGCAGGAGGTGGCTTCTCCTTTGCACCACTTCCTCCCCTGTGCACCAGTTCTGCTGCACCTACTCAGGATGAAAAGCAACTTAGCGAAGAGGGAGGGGGGAGAACATGCCAGGAGCAGGCACATTTCCTCCCTGAGCAGTCAGAGTTGTGTTGAAGAGCTCTTATTAACAGATTTAATGGCTGTTCAATTCCTCTCTATTAGAATTGCCACTTGTGCTCTCAGCAGCAGCCCAGTTACTGCTTCTACATCTTCTCAAGATCGGAAATACCATTTAGCTCTTTCAAATTTTAATACTTAAAAAAAACCCCAGCAACTTTCCAAATATTCAAGTACCCATGAGATATTTATCCTTGATTTGAAAATACTGAAGGTATTTAAACAGGGTTTTACAATGATTATGTAGTTTTCTCACTCAACAGTAAGAAAATCACTCCTCTCCAACACAAATGGAAATCCTAGTTGAGAGCAAGATTATCTTAGTCCTGGACTCTTGTAAGATGAGGTTTCATAGTTCAGTGAGAGGGAAGTGTCCCACAAGTGGTGGGATCTTTCACAAGCAAAATGATCTCAAATCAACCGTACACTACTCTGTACTTGGGGTTTGCATCTCAAAATCGCCAAGGGAACCAGCAACAGAGGGCAAAAAAACCCCTCAGACACTGAAATACACAAAATCCAATCATAAGCAGGAAAAATGAGAAGCACAGGACTCACAAGCTCTCCATGACCTCTCCTTGGCGCCTTGCATATGGACTCTTCTGCAGCTCCACGATTTCCGTGTGCAGAGCCATGATCTGCTCATCCAGGTAGCCAATATCTTCAGCCTGAGGTGAAATGTGGGCACAGATCAGACTGAAGAGGAGCAGTCAAGGAGAAAAAGATCCCCAAAACACTTGTTTGGGTAATGGGCTGACTGCCTGGGCAGTTTGGGAGACAAAAAAGCTCTTTGACACAACGTTGCCACAATAATTAAGGTTTTTTGTTACCAGTGCATGATGTCACCTACAACCAAATCTCTGACTACCAACAACAGCTGAGAAAAATCAGTTTCTTCATAAATCCTCTCCATGTTTCTGGATTGCCTCCTAGACAGACTAAGATATCCCTGTGTATGGAGTGAAACATTTTCCATTCCCGATAAAGGGGCAGGGCAGGTGGAAAAACAGAACATAATTCTTAGGGTCTGCCAAGTAAATATTGTGTGAGGTTCCTGGTTGTCTGGAAAAAACCAGAGACAGCCTTGAATTATTCTGCTAGAAGCAGCCACCCTTTAATCCATTCCTTAGATAATAAGAAAGAGATTACTCTTATTTAAAACTAATTGGCATCTTTACTTGCAGTGACTTGCATGCCAGTGATTTATGTCTGTACTCCTCAGGGAAGTCCTGCAATTTTGAAATCGCTGCAAAGCAAGTGATTGGTTTTCCGCTTCAGCAATGGGAATTTCTGTGTGCAGTAAATCCAGCCAGGAAGACTCCTGAGCCATACCAAACCCGTTTATTTTGGGGAACAAGTAATGTGTCTCTGCATTCCACTTTCCTTTTTAGAGAACTGAGTCTGGTGACTTCTGTTGTTTTTGTCCAAATCCACTCAAACAACTTGGTGACAGGAGACTATGTCTTTTTTAATGCACCTGCAATGACATTTCCATTCCCACAGCAGGCAGGATATGAAACACTGAAGGGACACAGCAGGGGCACATATGAGACATTCAATTCCTGTCACAGTCTCCTTCACACAGAGATAATGCAACTTCCTTAACACCCCCTACCTGTGCACACTGAGAGGCTTTCTCTTCCATTTCCTTCCAGGCTTTGAGCATCTTCTCTGAAGCTTAAGAAAAAAGAGTTGGTAATTTATAAAGAGACATTAAGACACAAAAAATTAAGCAAGACCTGGACTTTACCTATACTGGTGTAATTGGAACACAAAGAACAGGATGCAGAATCTCCCAGCAGGAGTCGTGACCCAGAGATCAGAGAGACAGCAAAGCTGCAACTCTGTGCTCAACCTTAATTCACACACAGACCCTTTGGTAGGATTTCATTGCTTGCAATCACTGGCCTAAAACAACTCTGAGTCCTCAAACTCCACCATTAAGCTCAACAACTGTCACTTTTGATTGAACACAGACTGTCCAAACCCAGTTCACAGTCTTTCCATTTTCCATCATCATCCTTCAGCCCAGTCATCATTTTTGACTCAGGTTGCATTTTTTAGCCATATATATTCAAACTACGTGTACATCTTGCTATTCTCTCCTGAGCACTATTTCTTTCTGGGACATGAAACTGTAGCTGGTGCTCTTTCAGCCCATCTCTCATCATGACAAATGGTTTCCCCTGACAGCAAGCACAGGAGCATGTTGTCACTGTCAGCAAGTGCAGCAGCTCTGCCCTCCACTTGGTGTCCAGTCACAATTCCAAATGAATCAGACTCTGAATGAGCAAATAACAAATATTTACATCACCAGTATTATTAATGCTCCTGTTTTCTGTTCCCAGTGGAGAACAGCTGACCACCTGTCTCACTGTCACTGAAAGTCTCCAAAAACATTCTGGTTTTTATCCTCCTGCCTTTGCTTCTGCCAAACTCTTCTCCTGCACCTCCCCTAGCTAAAATACACCCATAAAGATGCTGAGCTTCTTCACAGGATCACAGGAGACACCCAGACAAGTATTCCCCAATACCTACATATGCCATAAGCCATCTGGTCACTGTATCTCTCCAGGTCGAGGCGAATGCTCTGGTGGAAGAACTCCAGCTTTGCCTTCAGCTGCTGGGATGCTGACACCATGTTGTTCTTCATTTTGATCAGGTTGGCATTATATCGAAGGAGGCTGAGCCTAACACATGGAACAAGGACAGCACACATTAGCTGGAAAGCCCACCTGGACTTAAAAAAGAAGAAATTCTGTTACTCCAAGGGTGACTGAGCACTGGCACAAGCTGCCCAGAGAGGTTGTGGAGTCTCCATCCTTGGAGATACTTGAGAGCTGTCTGGATGTGGTCTTTTTTGAGCATGGATTGGGCTGGAGGGCTTCCAGAGGACCCCATCAACCTCAGCCATGCTGTGAGACTCTGAGTATATTCAAGTGTTTTTTGGTTATTATCAATGTCAGGCATTACCCAGCACAATTCCTGGAGTGGAATAAGCTCCCAGCCCAAACATGTATTATAACGTAAAGGCACAGAACAGCAGAGGGCTGTAAAACTCTGGGGAACCAAACTCCCTGAAATGCACGATTCCAGGCAAACAGACCCTGTGCTGGCACAGCACTGATCCCTCTGAATGGGTGACAACTCACATGGCAGCCCTCTGTCCCTGGAAAAGCCTGCTGTAATCCTCCTTCAGCCCAATGACGTAGTGAACCGCTTCTGCCCACACCTTGCGCAGCTGAGGGATCGGCAGCTGGATTTTGCTGTCCTGGACTGAGCACAGGAGAAACACAGTGCAGTGACAACTCTGGAATAGGACAACATTGCTAATTCCTGCTTCAGGTGCCTAGGAAACCAGGTAAGTTCTGCTCAATTTCTAGGTGATGCTGCTCAAGCATGTATGAGGTTTTCATGTCACAGCTCCCCAGGTATGTGACAAGCTGTGACTGAGCAGGTAAAACCCCATGAGGGGGGTTTGGCCACAACACTCTAAAGCCCAAGTTAGCAAATTTAGTTGCTCCATTTAATCCTTTGACACTGATCACTGTCCTGATCTGTTTCATCTCAGAATGTCTTCCAATCTTTTGTAGGTTTCCTCCCATATTTCCTGATGTAGATGTTTAAGGGAAAAAGACGCAGGTGTGTTCCCTGACAGAAATGGGAACTGTCAGTACACAGGGGTATCAATAAACATGGTGTAAAAAACCTTTTGCTCCAATGGGGCCATGCAATGAGATGCACCAGAATAAAACAGTCCAGAACACAGGAAAACCTGAGAGACACTAGAGGATAAGGAAAACCAGTGGAGACAGGCCAAAGAAAATTAAGCTACTGAAGAGTAACTGCACATCACAAGGCATTTTCTTTACATGCAGTATCCCAGCAGACATCTCCTGTCCCCTGACACTACTTTTCTTTCACAGAGGTACACAGGGTCGTTCATACAGATACAGATTTATGATAAATAAACCTTCAGGGAGGTCGATTAGGTCGTGCAATGACTGCTGTCACCCCAGGAGACAAGCAGGGGAAGCAGCAAGCAGAGAAGCAGCTTCCATACACAGCCTAAAATCACAAATTGGTGATGCCAGGGCTCAGGACAAGGTGTTAGGCTGCTTCAGGTTCTTAAATGATTCTCTTTGAATCAGACAGAGCCCTTCAAGACAACACATGGGGTTTTATAAAGCAGATTTAATTTCATTTGGCATGAGAACAGCACTTCTCCAGCACACTCACCAATGTAGTTGACACAGTCAGACAGACTCCGAGAAGCAAAGGGGCCATCGTAGACAGTTTTGCTTTTATCAAACAAATAGACCATGTAGCTGTCCCAGCCTCTCTGGGGAGAAAAGAGAAGAGAATATCAGCATGATAAATGCAGGCAGCTCCTACTAACCCAGTACATCATGAACTAATTATTGTGGGCACTCTCTCTTACCAAGTGCCTTAAAAAACTTATTTTGATAGAACCTACAGGAAGACAGAACTCTTTGCTAGCAATTAAATATTTAGGCAAAGTACAACTACAGAAACCAGTGTACATTATCCAATAAAAGATATTTAGAATTACTACATTTACAGAGCAAATCGTCTCCTTTGGGAGAAGATTTAAGCAATTTATCTTCTCTAAAATTTTAAATTCTCTGAGAAGGTGAAAGACATGGAGAGAATCCTTCTTACCACGCCATCAATAACACACTGGGAAGCAGGTTTCCGAGGGTCCAGGCAAATCCCTGTTTCCAACAGCAGCTCCTGATTTCCAGTGCTTATTCCAGTTTCAAACTCAATGCGATTCTGAAGGGAATGAAGGCTTTCCTCAGGATGCAAAAGGAAGGACACAATCTTGGCAGAGGTCATGTTTAGGATGTGTACTATCTGTAAAAAGAGGACAAGCAGATTACAAATCCTTGGATATCAAAGATAAAGACACACAAGCCTGGGACAGAGCACAATGAGAGCATCATTTGGTTTTAATAACCACAATAATAAATTCAGGAATAAAGCCCCACATAAAAAACTCAAAGCCCAGGCCTGTAACTTTTAATGTCAGAGAAAATGACAATCCAAAACACTAACACCCTTCACAAGCCCTGCTGCAGCTTAATTACATCAAAATAACAAAGACAAAATCATCCTCCTGTTTCTACACAGGCTTGCCTTGGCTAGTCTGACTCCAGCAAAGCTCAGGTAATTATCTGAAGAGGAAAAACCAGGAATGTCACCTCTGCTCTGCTACAGGAATTACTGCTATAGTACATGAATACACCTGGAGATCACAGCATCAACAGTGAAGTCCAGGAAAACTATTATCAGCAAATATTAAACCCTTATTTGATCCTGATGAGCCCTTTCCAAGACGACAAACAGTAATACAGGGTCATCCTTCTACTCCAAATGTAAAGCTAGATTAATATTGCAGAGGGTATTTTGTCTTCCAGTATATACTGGACAGGCTGTATATGCACTCACTTCCTGATACCAAGGAAAACAATTTCTCCTGACCCTGGAAGCTGGATGATGCCAGGATTACAGCTTTGCTCCACTGAGCACACTCTCTGTGCTCTGGGATGCTTTCAGAAGGCCTTTAAACCCACTAACAGCCCCCACTCACCTTCAGATTCAGTATGTGATCCATTATTAGGAAACACCTCGGACGACTGGTCTCAGGATCTGAACCTCCACCCCTCTGCTGTGGATCCCAATTCAGCATCAGCTGCAGCCAGTTTTCCATGGGTTCTACAATCAAACTAAAGCAGAAGGGCTGTAAGAAAGGGGAGGCCTTCAGCAGGCTGAAGCAGCCCAGCTTCCTGGGCCTCTCCCTGTGTGCTCTGTTCAACAGGCTCTGACCATTTTTGTGGGTAACGGGCACCGGAGGGCCCAAAGTACCCCAAAAAGAGCCACTGGCTACAGGCTATCCCTTAACAGCCAACAGCAGCTTGCCAGGAGCCTGGAACACTCCAGAGAAAGAAGGAGGAGCTCTCAATGCTTGGGACAAAGGAGGAAGAGCCCTCAGTTTAGAAGACCAGAGGTGTCCCCTGTGATGAGGACAGGCATACCTGCAGAGGCTGTGAGGCTGTGGCAGGTGGGTGCTGAAGCGAACCTCCCCGTTCATCTCTTCTGAGGCAAAGATGTGCTTTGGGTCCTTCTTCTTGATCTTTTCATGCCTGGAAAATAAAATCCTTTGTGTATATACTGAGGAGTGTTACCTTGTAAAGGAGCAACCAAAGACAGCAAAAAAGTGCCAGTGTCCAGCAGCTTTAGAAAACAAACTCATCTTTTAGGACAAAGATGCCATTTCAATCCACCCAGAACATCCCCATGTGGAAGAGAGGAGCCCTTCCAATTAACTTTGCCTCTGGAAAGATTTATCTCTTCTCTTGTCCTAAAAGAAACCCAAGTTTCCTACTTCTTTCTGTTTCAGAACCACCCTTTTAAAAACCAAGCAAATATACACTCCAGGCACAGTAGGACAAGCAGAAACCTCCAAATGCAGGTTAAAGTCTCACAGCACAGTTTTAAGCATCAGCACTTCCAAGCCCCTCTTCCAGAGCAAGTGACTTACCAGGCAAATGGCTGTAGATTATGTAAGAAAGGTCTAAATCCTGCAATGCATTCAAACACCATTGTCCCAAAGCTCCAGTAATCAACAGTAACTGAGTAGGATTTGTTCTCAAAGAGTTCGGGGGCCTAAAAATGATCATAAAAAGACACTTTGACTGTGGTGTTTCCTTGCATTTCTGCAGAGACAAAGCTGCATCCAGGTGTGGCTCCCTGAGAGGGCACACCCTTGGGACAGGTCCCCAGGATCCCTTTTTTGAGGTTTCAGCCTTGGCAGTGCCAAGCCACAGCTGCCCTGCCCCAGTGCTGGTAACACTGAAGAACATCTTACCAGATATTGCAACGTTCCAACAAATGAAGTGCACAAACTTCCTTGATCCAGATCCTTTGCATATCCCAGGTCTATTATTTTGTGAACAATCTGCAAACAGTTTAAAAGTTCATCAGAAGAGCAAATGCTGAGGAAAAAAAACCAACAAACAACTCAAAATCTGCTCAGTGACACCGACAGGATACTCTCAAGAGGAAAGCCAGAACGGAAATTGTGGAAAAAGTCCATGGCAAAACTTCAGCAACAGTGTTAAAGCTTTTAGTAAATGCACAGTTGAGCTTTCAGTCCAGTTCAATGTGACAATTTCCAGAAATGACAGTGGAAACACACTGACCACCTGGCTTACCTTCCCACCTTCATCCTGAAGAACAATATTTTCAGGCTTTAAATCTCTGTGTATAATTCTGTTCTCATGCAAATACTGAATACCAGACCCTGAAAGACATATGTTTGATTTAACAGAAAATAAAATTCACATTGATTAAACATACATCTGATAAAAACCTAATACTGGGGGGGCAAGCTCCCAACCTTCCATGATTTACCACCACTCACTTCTACATTTAACAGCTTCCAAACCCATGTTTCTTCTCCACTGTATTTTCACATCTTTGCAAAGACATGCCAAAGACACTAAACTTATTATTAAAAAAAAACCAAACCAACAAAACAACAAAAAACATTCTGGAACGGGAACCAGGATAGAGCAAGCAGAGTTTCTCTTTATTTTAGGAATTCAGCTGGAAGCCCTCTTGAGCACTGAAAGGACAGAAACCCAGGCCAGTACTCTAAAATACTTTCTCATGCCAAAACTAACTCCTCCTACAAGCACTGACAAGTTATATGTAAGGGAATTAAGAAAACAAGGAGCTTTCCAGGAAAAGCTTTTTCCTAGAGAAACCCAGGCATTGCCCTTTATCAGACAGCTCTTCCTTCCCGTGGTGTCCAAAAAACTAGGTACTTTCCAGTAGGCCTGATTTTTTTAATACCCTGTTCATTTTAGTTCCCTTTTCATGGTCAGCTGAAAAAGGAAAATGCCACAACACTTAAAAAAAAAAAAAAAGAAAAAAAGAAAAGCATTAACTACATACCAATGTCACTAAGCAGAGAAAGGATTTGACTTTCCTTCAGCCCACAGCAGTTTTCTGGTTTGTTTAGCAGCTACAAAAAAGCAAAAGATGTTCAGACCCACACTTGCAACAGTTAACAGCAAAACCCAACATTTTCCATCCCCTGTTGAAACTATCCAGCAAACTGCACAGCTCAAGGATCACTCCAGCTGAATGGGGCAGTTGACTGTGCAATAAAATCATGGCCAAGAAGAAAACAACTCAAACAAAACAAAAATTCAGAAAGCAAAGGGGTAGGAGACAAAGGCAGGGCCACAGGGCTGCAGGCAAGGGAGGCTCCCCCTCAGCACTATCTTAATGAGCTGTCAATAAAAGCTGCTTCAGCAATTTCTCACTTTTAGAGATGACTGAGATGCTTCAGCCTTTATGGTGGATTCACAAGGAGAAATTAATAAGGAAGTGAAACACAAATGATACCAAACAAGAGAACAACTTAAAGAACACAATCAGAAATAAAAAAGATTATGTTTTTTTTTCCTTTAAGGAACAAAGTAGTACAGAACATTAGATGGAATGAAGCATGTTACTTCCTAAATTGTTTCAGCATCTATGCCACACCTAAAGGATTCATCAAAAATGAAGTGACCAAATACTGTGTTGCACGTAGAGCTAATTTCTCAGTCAAGGTCTCTAATCAACCTTCAGGGAGTCTCCAAACTTTTACTGCAATGATACAACAGCCAGATGTCTCTGAGAAGGTGGCCAGACGCCTCTGTCTGCAACTCCCAAATGTTTTTTCATATATGCCCTTTCTTTTACTGCTACCTAAACCTTAAAAACGTTGGTACTCACTGTTTTTAAGAATTTTTACTGTTTTTAAGAATTCAAAGCCATATAATAAGATGAGGTTATTGTTAAACAGGTTCCACACCTGTTTAACACCAGTAACAAAAACTACAGAAAAATGAGTTTCCTGATCATGTAGATGAGGTGATTTCTAAGCAAATCCTGACAGGGATTTGCTGCTTCACCACTACAGAAGTTGCTGCTTTCTGAATCCAGCTGTAATGGAAAGGGAGGATAAAATCTATCAGGCCACGAAGTCACTGCCTTGGGAGCTACTGAAAGGCTCCTTTACTTTTGGGTGTTGCCATTGTGCAGCTCTCAGTTCAGCAGGAATAGCAAAGGTTCACAATCCCTGGAGGCCCCAGTGCAGCACCAACAGGCTCATTCCCTGTGCTGAGAGCAACCTAACACTGGATACTTGTGACTCCAAACCAGTCAGACTCTGAAAAGATGGAGACACAGCAGCAAAGCCAAACATGCTGGGTGTCAGCAGCTGCTTTAATGCTACAGCAGCTCCACCGAAGGACACACTCCACCAGGATGAAGAGTATCTGCCCTTGGGTTGCCCTCTGGTTTCAGAAACGCAAGCCTCATCTCCCACATGTAACTTTTTCCCGCTCTGCATTTACTTCCTCACTCCTGTACCCAAAAGGAGAAGCACCACAGAGCAGAGCTGGTTACAGGAGCAGCACTAAGGCCTCGTTTGGGTTAGTGTTATTTGGTTTTTATGGCCAGCAAAGCAGGCGTTACCTTGCGGAGGTCGCCCCCCGAGCAGTACTCCATGGCCAGGAGGGGAACGTCGTTGACCAGGAAGTTCATCTCCTCGGGAACCTCGCAGGCTCTGACCACGTTGGGATGGTTCAGCCTAAGCACACGGAGAGCTGGATGAAAACTGACTCCTCTCTTGGAAGCACGAGACACGATCGCAACGCAATCATGTTTTATGTTCCAGGGACAGCTTCTGCTCCCCACAGGTATCCTTGCTCACTCGTCAGCTGGTACCTACCAGTACCCAAATGCATAAATCCCTACGGTGGGAATACACAAACCAGCGATGAGCAGAAACAATGTCTCAAATCCTCTGGATGAGGATCCAGACTCAAGTTCTGAATTCCGGGACAGTCTTGGCAAAGCCATTACATGTGTGTGTGTGTGTGTGCTGCTGTTCATAGGAACAGACTGCCCCTGGCCCAAGCGTTTCACAAGAATCCCTTAACCCCTGTGTAACTGCACCAGGCAGGTGAAAGCCACATTCAGAGAGAAATACAACCTCTGCAGCTGAATTCAAACAGCTGCTTCCTGTCTCTAATACATGCTGCTCCTGGGAATAAATGACATATCCAGAAGGGAGTGAAGGCAAATTATTTCTCTCTACACCTTCCAAAGCCTCTGGACGCCAATGCAAGAGCAGCTTGTGACTCGGTGGCTGTTTTCAGCAACCAAACCCGCCATCACCAAGCCTCAGCTTACAAATTCATGTTCCCTGCAAGTGTTTTCCCCCCATGGTGTGGCAGACAGTGAGCAGGCGAGGGTAACAAAGCAACAGGAGCTCACAAAAGCCCTGAACAGCAGGGTCACCACAGGCCTTGGGGAGGACAACTCAGAGCATTCCTGCTCCCTCCAGTGGGACAGAGGATTCCCTGCTCCAGGATCTCTCTCTCTCTCGGGAGCAGTTGTGTGAGACCCAAACACTCCCACATCCATGAGCCCCCACATCCATGAGACCAAAGCTGTCCAGCCCTGTTTCAACCGCTGGAGAGTGAGGGTGGGCAGCACAGAGTACGGACTTTCTCACGAGGAAGTGAAAGGAGAATTTATTCTTTACATTTGGCAGCGTAACAGAAAAAAAGCAATTCCAGGATCCCCTGGTTGCTAAATCAAGAACAAACGTACCGCAGGGTATGGGAACACGTGGGTGCTCCCAAGTCACAACATCAAAACTCAACCCACAGGGTGATGTGAGTTTGGAGGAATTTCGGATGAGTGAACAGCCCAGGCAGCACAACAGGGCAGGGGGCTTGGGGGTCGCCAGCTCCCAAGCCAAAGCCTGAGCTGGGACATTGGGATGAGAGATAAACCAGCACAGGCATGTCAGGTGACAAGAGGCCCGGGGGTGACCCCCGGCTGTCCCCAGTCCCAAGCTGGTTCAGCAGCCGAGGCAGCAGCTGTCCCCACAACACGGTCCCATCTCCCCAGCTGCTCCAGGGCCTGACCCCGCGGCTGTCCCTTCCCCCGCTCTATCCGGGGCTGAACCCCGGCTCTCCCCTCTCCCCGTCTGTCCGGTGCCGCCGTGCCGAGCCGAGNCCCGTGCGAGCTCGCCCGCACTCACTTCTTCATGATGTCGATCTCGTGACACCAGCGGTCCTTGTTCTTGACGCTGAGCTCCAGCCGGCAAGACTTGATGGCCACGCGGTCGCCCGAGTCCTGCGGGACACAGCGCCGTCAGCCGCGCCGGCCCGGCCGTGCCCTCCCCGCCGCCCGGCCCGGCCCCACCTGGTGCTGGTACAGGCACACGTTGCC
>WBMY01005593.1:8978-23604 GCA_013397315.1 Donacobius atricapilla | reverse complement strand
CGCGGACCTGTACGGCGTGCTGGGCGTGCGGCGCGGCGCGTCCGCGCAGGAGATCCGCCGCGGCTACCACCGCGCCTCGCTGCGCCTGCA
The DNA here is from genome assembly GCA_013397315.1 of Donacobius atricapilla. Lineage (NCBI taxonomy): Eukaryota > Metazoa > Chordata > Aves > Passeriformes > Mimidae > Donacobius > Donacobius atricapilla. The sequence continues at coordinate 23,514 of WBMY01005593.1, read as the reverse complement.
CCCCGACCGCGTCCCGCCCGAGCACAAGGAGGAGGCCACGCGCCGCTTCCAGGTCAGGAGAGACCGGGGGAGAAAGGGAGGGAGAGACAGAGGGAGGGAGGGAGGGATGGATGGGAGTGGTGGCGGCCACGAGTGAGACCGACCCGCCACCCCACAAGTGCCTTGTGCCCCCTGAGTGACTGATCCGCTGTCCCCCAAGTCACTGATCCCCGAGCCTGAGTGAGCACCCCACTGACCATCCCCCGGGTGACCCACCCCGAGCCCGAGTGCCCAACCCAGTGCCCGCGGGTGGCTGACCCCCGAGTGCCCGCTCCCCGAGTGACCTCCCGGCCGCCCCTGCAGACCCTGGGCAAGGTGTACGCCGTGCTGAGCGACGAGAAGCAGCGCGCAGTGTACGATGAGACGGGCACGGTGGACGAGGACGCCGAGGCGCTGCAGGACGGGCGGGACTGGCTGGAGTACTGGCAGCTGCTCTTCAAGGTGAGAGCGGCACGGGGCCGGGAGACAGGAGAACACTGCGTTCTTCGGTTTTATGCGTTTTCTCTTAAATCCTCCTGGTGATTAAGTCCTGTAACTCAGTAAGCATCACCTCTTTGCTCCAGGTCACCGTGAAAGACATCGAAGACTTCCAGAAGAGCTACAAAAACTCGGCGGAGGAGCTGGCTGATGTGAAGGCGGCTTACCTGAATTTCAAGGGTGACATGGATCGGATCATGGAGTCGGTGATGTGTGTGGACTACACGGATGAGCCCAGGATACGGGAAATGATCGAGCAAGCCATCGACTCCGGGGAGCTCCCCTCCTACAAGGCTTTTGTAAAGGAGTCGAAGCAGAAGATGATGTCCAGAAGAAAGCGGGTAGGTTGCAGCAGTTGATGACCGTAACCTTTTTCTCTTGGCAGAAATAAGCGATGCTGCTCCTGAGATGTTTGTCATAGGATTGCTGAGTTACATGCCTTGCTGTTCACATCGGGCCACTGGTGGTCATCACCCCAAATCATTGTGAAAGGCTTTTCTACTTCTTTATTTTCTTCTTATATACAATGCCATATTACAGTTTAGCATGTCCCTGCATTTGTCTACAAAGCTGTGAGTTGCTGGAGTTAACAAAAGCAAGCAGGTGGTGAAAATACATTTTGTTTGACTTCTGGCAGGTGTGAAACTGCTCTGGCCTAAATGGACTCTTGTGAACTTTTGGACAACTTTGTGAACTTAGTAGAATGTTATATGCACGTCAAAGTAACCTTAATATCTAGTAAGATTAAAAAAAAAATAGGGTGTGGGAACAGGGACAGGAACAAATATCACATTGTGAAAAAGCAGAAAAACTTCCTGCTCCGCTAAATGTGGAACCAGAATGGGCTTCCCTTGCCTGATTCCTTATCTGTGGCCAAACTTGGAAAGCCTTTGTGCTTCCCTGCAGCTGTTTGTACACAGAAGCCCAAAAAGCATTTGGTAACTCATGTAAGACTTGGTCAAATAACATGCAAAATACTTCCTTTAAAAAAACCCCCTCATTTGCTCTTTTAGGCAGAAAAAGAAGCTAAAGAGGCACAAAAGACTAAAGATGAACTGGGCCTTAGTGGAGAAAAGGACTTGCAAGCGCTGATAAAAGTAAGGCTTCTTCTGTTTGTTGCAGATAACTTTGTTACTGGCTTATAATTGTGTTTTCCCTGAGCGTCTTTGATTTTGGATCCTTGCAACTCTTCTGAATTCCTGAGGTTAAAACCTGGCCTTAATATTAACTATGTGCTTTAATTTAATTAGAATCAGAGTACGGTATGGATTTTATTACCTGTGTCTTTTTTAAAAATTTGCGAGAGTTAAATATTTGGAGTACTTCTGCAATAACTTCTTGTTTTAGGCAGTTTCACAGAGAGTTTTAATGATACTAACCTTTCTGTAGCTTGTAATTGCTGTTTAATATAGTCTAAGATTTTGTGTAGCTATCAAACTTCAACAGGATAACCTGTATTGGGAAGTTAGGAAAGGTTTGAGTTTGGTTGGTGTTCTTTTCCCCCACCCCAGAGCCGAAGCAGAGATCGAGAAAAGCAAATGGATGACTTCTTCGCCCAGCTGGAAGCAAAGTACGGGAACAGTGCTAAGAAAGGAGGAAAGAAGACCTCAGCCAAGAAAAGAAAGGCAGAAGGAACAGCGTAGACTGAAATACCAGGTTTCACTTTGTATGCAAACACGGATTTGGGAGAATTTAGGGTGTTTTCTGGGCTCCTCTTTTGGCCTGTGTGCACTGACTGGCTGTAAGTCATGATATGGAACAGGGGCTGAACAAGGAAGACAAGGCATTCCTGTGCAACTGTCTCCAGCCCTTGGGGTGCTCTACAGATGAGATTCCTGTGTGCTATTCACACATTTCTTCTGTAACAAACCTCCTGCTATTTCTAAAGGTCTTTGCACATCAGCTCAACAGGTCTTTTTTAGATATTCCCGTAGTTTTATAAAGATAGTTTGGAAAATTGCAGATTTAATAAACAAGAAGGTGGGATTTTTTTCAGAGTTTTGCTTCCCCAGTTCTCTGTATGTTTTCGAAATAAGCTATTGAAAAGAAGCCAATTGTGTTGATTCTTCTGGTTTCAGTCAAGTAAATCCTGCACATTTCCAGGGAGGATCATTTTTCAAAGGTATAGGAATCTCGAGGTGAACACTTTGGGAGTTGAAGGCTCTCACAGCTTCAACAACAGCTCCTGGGGGGAAGCCAGAGGTAGATGGTCTCTCTGTTCCCTTCTACTTGTCTGCTCTCAAAAATAACCCTGATTCTGAGAAAGCAGAGCATATCATTGAGTTTTATAATACAGGGCTTGAAGGTTACTTTTATTACATAAAATAAATACCAGTCCAGGAGCAGTCCCTGGTGTCAGCCATCTGTACAAAAAACAAAAATGGCCTTAGGAAGGGACTGCATTTTTTAAACCCACTGGCTCCTCTAAGCTATAGAACACTACATTATGTTAACAGAAGTCCATTGAAGTTTATTTGTCTGCTTTTGTAACTCTTCTGCTACAGAAAACTCACTTGGTCCCCGAGGAATGGCACGGATACAAATGGGATGCTTATCTGCACTTTGCCTGACCTAACTGACACATTGCACAGTGGTCCAGAAGAGAAATTGTATTTTGAAATGGTTTAGTGAGTAGAAGTCTCTGGTGAGCATCAGCTTCTCTCTCTGAAAACTTAAGAGGTTTAGATTGAGCTCAGAGCTGCATTTTTTTTTAACTTCTGGGAATGCAAAGGCAGGTTAACCCAGTTATATTTGCACAGTTCTGTTTTTGATTAAAGCATGCTTGGATCAGCTGGACTTGTGAGCTTCAGTATTGATGAAAAATTGTTAGCTGGTCTGGAGTGGGGAAATAGGGGAGCCACTTCATAAAGAATACCAGCAAGGTTTCTTTCTATTGCAAACTGTAATTTGAAGAATAATAAGAAAATATAGGAAAACAGTGCTCTTTAAATGGACTAGAAAGGAACAGCTGTCTTTGTGGAACGTCCTAACTTTGTTTAAATACAGCCAGTGGTTACCTCAGCTTGTTTTTACACTTCACTCTGGCAGTTACTGTTTGGGAGTAAGACCTTCAACTAATCACTTATTTTGAGAAGCCTGTACTTCATGGTTTTGTTTGTTTTATCTGGAGCCACAAGGCCAACTCCAGCAAATGCCTCTGTTAGGTCTGTCACACTGGGCAGACACAGCTCCTAAAAGCTCCATTGCATCAGTGGCTTCTGGAACTCTACCTTGGAGTGAAGAAATCTTGTATAATTAATTATAGGTATTTTTAGAAAGGGACACTGAGCTATTCTGTTCTGTGTTCTGAAATTACCGTAAAATGTCCCACCAGGAAGATATTGAGTACTGTCTGAAACTACTTGGAGTAAGAAGTTTCTTTTTGCGTGTTCAACCTTCTTCAGTCACTGAGGAAGAGGTAAAAGGTTTTATTCTAACTCAGGAAGAGGCAGTGGTGTGCTGCCCTTGGAGCTGCCAGCTCACCTGCTCTGCTGCCTTGGTTCCACACACGTGTTCATACCTGCTGCAGCTACCACAGCATTCTTCACCTGCCTAAACTCAGTGCTTGCTTTTGCTAGTACAATATTGCTTTAAACATATTTAAACATATAAATACACTTTTTAAAAAATGTAAATCACTACTGCTGTGGAAGGCCAGGTTAACCTTCCTAAGGGAAAAATGAGCAGTACCTGCCTCTAAGGACATGAATCTGTCACCAGCCTCATGGAAAACAGCACAGACTGAGAGTGTTCGCTGGGTTTCCTAGGGGCTGGGCTTCACTGGAGTGTGTTCACCCTTCCACTGGAGCATCGCTTTCTCTGCTGGTAGGAAATGGAATGTTTTAGTGCATCCCTTCTAATCTTTGGCAGCTGCTGCTTAGATTTATATAAAAATAACTATCTGTAAGGAAGGGTGTTTGCAATCTCTGTGTAAACAACGTTGACCTTGCTGGGAAGGAGAGGTGGTACATGACTCTGGAGAGGGATGGATGGGTGGATGCTTCTCCGTGGCACGTCAGTGCCTCTGTTTGCTTTTTGTGCCTGATCCGCTTCGGCCGTGGGCTTTCACAGAACCACGTGGTGGAAGACCTGACAAAGGAGATCATGGACAGCCTCAAGACTCTGGGAAGGAATTACAGCTAAGTATCAAATACATCTAGCCTAAACCTAAAATGTGTTTTTACTCTAACACATGGCTATCAACTGCATTATTTATAACCAAAACGGGCAAAGCTTGTGCCTGCCAAGTTGCTGCATTGCAGGGAGCGACTGCATTCCTTGATGTTTCACTGAGTATTTGTGTCTACAAAGCTTTTCTGCTAATTTAAATTGTTTCTGTCAATACAGCAGTCATAAAACTCATCCTGCATTTTTTGGGGGGGCAGATACTTATTTTCAGTAGGAACCACTCCTTGCTTGTTTAAAAACAAGCTACTTCAGTTTTAGTGCCTTTGTTAACCTCAAGTTACTGTTTCTGTTGAAGCTGACAATTCCTGCTTTGAAAACCTGGACACTGAGAGGCACTGGGACATTAAGCTTCTTTACTTGATATAAATAGCTGGTGATAATAAAAACAAAAAAAACCAACAAAATGCACCAGACTATACTCAGGAGTAGAGCAGGACATAGCAAGGATAACATCTGTACAGTGGCAAATGAAAGACATGGATGGAACTTTGGGAAACTTCACCCACGGAAATTACCTGTAAGAATGTACCCCTGTAGGAAATGCATCCCAGTCCCAAAGGCCTCCTATGTTTGATTTTACTAAACCCTGTGACTGATGAGCATACCTGAACTTGTGGATCCTCTCCTTGTCCAGGATTGATTACTATAATCAATAACAGTGCAACAGCGGCGGTGCTGGGGATGGGGCTGGAAAAACAGTTCAGGTTATTTCTGTTTGCATGAAAAAAATCAGCAAGATTATAATACAACTACAAACTACTTAAACACCTGTGTTTGCTAATGAGTTACATGTTGTGAAGGTCTAAGGAAAGTTCTAGAGAAAAGTCACATCAACTTGAGAAGTAGAAAATACACTTTTCTAACACTTGATGAGAATGATCACTGGGCCAGTTAGAGGCAGTCTTTCCATTTCAGTTAATTGTGCTGGTCCAAAGCAGATTTTATAACTGCTGAGTCCAGGATGTTGAAATTACACACAGAAAGCAATCAAGCCACTATTTAAAAGCTGTGCTGAAATTACAGCTTTCAAAGCTTAGATAAAAATACGTTGTTAGATAAAAGAAGGTATTGGTAGAGTAGGAGTTTCAATAAATTAAACTGAGAGTATTTGATACTGAAACAGACTGGACATTGATTAATGTTAATTCTCAAAGCACCCTTTGCAGTAATTAAGGATGATCATTAGCCATGCTTTACCGAGGATGTGCTGGTTGTGTTGGGCCTGGAGAAGGGATCAGGTAAGAACAGCTGCTCCTGGAGCTGCTGCTGAGCGTCATCGTGTGTCGTGACACTGGGACCATGGCTTGAGCTCCCCCAAGGTTTCTGCAAGGAGAAATAACAGTTAAGGCTTTTTCTTAGTGCAGCAGTACATTGAAAACAACCCAGGAATTAAAGACGATTTTCCAAGTAAATCATTTCATACCTAGTTATGAGGAGGGAAACATTCAACTGGCTTTAGTGAAAACTAAGCATGCAAGCGTGGGTGATGCTGTGACTCAAAACTGACACAACGTTTTTCATGCATCTCTTTGACCTTCTATCACAAAACAACAAATAAATTGGAACTCCTGGGCTGGGTAATTTGATGAGCAGTGATAACAACTCTAGATGATTCAGTAATGAATGAGATTCGTGTTCCTGTTACCGTTTGCCTGTGGGTTCCTGTGGTGCTCCCACGCTCTGCCACAGAAGTGGTGGCAATGGGTGGCAGGGGTTGATTTCTGTTCAGCAGCAGTGGGGAGGGTGAGGTCAGCTGCTCCTGTGCAGTTAGGCTGGAATGCATCAGTAAGAACAGAAAAAATGCACAGTTAATATGTTTGGCAGGTGAAAAGGTGTAATATTAGCAGTTTCTTCGGCCTTCTGGATTGACTGTTCTGTAAGAATACCTTGGAAAACCTTCAAACCCTCATCTGCAATTTAAAAAGGTCTTTCCTAGTGCTCCCTACTTATATTTAAAAATACATTTTAATAAAGTGGAGATGTCTATTTCTTAGATTGACTGAAGCCTGAGGAAATGGAACAGAAACATAAAATACTGGAAGGAGAAACACCAGTTATGAAGGGACAAGGAATAAGTGTCTCAACAGTATGTGACAAGAAAGCAACAGACTGGATGAGTTTATAGGTAAACTGCAAAACTAAAAGTAAACTACATCAATTTAGAACACGTGGAATAGACAGGTTTATCTAATCCTGCATTGTTTCCTGATACCCTGTGGTCCCTGTAAATTACTCCATTCAGTCAGGTCACTGCAAAATAAAAGTAAGATATTCTAGATGTGATTGAGGGCTCACTAAGAGCCCTTTGGTCAGTCAGATAACCTGTTTGAACATCCTTATAGTCCAGCCTGGGCTAGGATAGCAACATGCAGTATGACTTCCAGAAACTGCAGACTTTTAAATTTATCTTGAGGATAGGCTGCAGGAAAAGACAAGGAAGAGATGGTGATGTGTCACGGTAGGACACAAAATAGATTGACTCTATATAGTTGTCAGAAGAGAAAGAAGGCTTTAGTCACAATTCCAACAGTTTCTTTTAGAACATGCTGTAAAAAGGTCTATTATTGGTCCATGGGACTGACACTGCTCTCCATTGGTTCAGGAATAGGAAACAACCCCTGGGGACAGTTGGGGGAAAGGGAACACTGTTTGCTGAACCTGTGCTGAGAAACGGGAGAGAGATGTTTTGAAAAGAGAAACTGTTGGCAGCTTTCCCTTGGGAAAGGAGCTAGCAATGGTTAGCAAGCTAAAAATTCTCCTGGGCTCAGAAATATCGAGCCCACAGTGGTGTTCACTTTGCCTGCAGAGGACAGACTGAGATCTATTGCTCATGTGTAAAACCACCTGAATATGGGCATGTTAGTGATTCACTGAACCGCAGCTGGCAGCATGCTGAACATCAGCTTTAACAACTCGGCTCTCTCAGGGGCATTGTGCTTTAAGGGGCAGCTCCTCTCCTCACTCCAATACTCCGTGTCCTCCCTCCCCAGGGATGCTTTCCGTGCTCTCTGGCCCTGCCACCTGGCTGGGAGATGCTGTTTTGGGAACGTACAGGTGCCTGCAGGCGTCGTCCCCAGAGCGCGGGGTCCCGATGGGGCGCAGGGTGCGTGGTGGGGGGTTCCTCCTCCTCGTGCAGTGGGACAGGGACGAGGTGCTGAGCTCCAGGGGACGACTTGGCCATGTGCGGGTAGAGAGGAGGGAGCTCGAGCCTGGCCGTTTGTCATCCAGCTCCCTAACAACAACAACAACAACAAAAAAGCTATTACAAGACCTGTGGGCTCGACATTTCTGAGTCTGAATTTTAGTTTGCTAACCACTGCTAGCTCCTTTCCCAAGGGAAAGTTGTCAACAGTTTCTCTTTTCAACACATCTCTCTCCGTTTCTCAGCACAGGTTCAGCAAACAGTGTTCCCTTTGCCAGAACAACTGTCCCAGGGGCTGTTTCCTATTCCTGAACCAATGGAGAGCAGTGTCAGTGCCATGGAGCAATAACAGAGCTTTTTACACAGCATGTTCTGAAAGAAACTGTTGGGATTGTAAATAAAGCCTTCCTTCTCTGCTGACAGCTCTATGGAGTCAATCTATTTCGTGTCCTATCGTGACACAAGACCAAAAGAGACATGACAGCTACTGTTACCAAAGTGCTCACCTACAGGTGACTTTTATCATAAAATACGTGGGCAGAAATTATGTGTGTTGATTTTTATCATAATATCAATTTTCACAGAGGACAAATAAACAACCAAGCAGGAAAATAACTTAAGAATTGCTTTCTCTGGCAGAGGAATTTATCTTACAAGGTTTTTGGTTGAATCCCTGTCACTGTGAGAGTGCTCTACTTTATTTACTACAGGTGATCCATAGTTCTTACAGTGTTTTCTCCACTACAGGCAGGTTCCTTTGGTGTAACTGGATCCCATGGATCACCATCAAGCCATTCAGGTTACGCTGAGAACCACTACTTGACCCTTGAGAGAGACTTACCTGAAATTAAAAAAAAAATAAGTAAGTAAATTAGTGTTTGGCAGAGACACACACACATATTTACAGATATACTTTGTATATCACTTTGGAGAAAAGTCATCAATTTCTTCCATGACATCCAGATATATACTCAGTTATATTATTTCCCCATCTAGGGGATCCTAGCATTTAATTTTTTGGGAATCGTAGTGCTTAGAAAATATCGTAATACTTTATATTTTCCAACTGAGCAGCTCATTTGCTGATCTTCCAACAATGACTATAATCAAAAACTTTACAAAAATAATTTTCAGTCAATGTATATTGACATTTTATGTCACGAACAGATCTGCAAAGTCCTTTTCTGAGATACGGACTGATCTGGGAAAAAAACAAACATATTCCACCCACCATAACAAGAGCAAATAGAAAATAGAGCTTTAATCCCATACATACTTGAGGTGTTTTTCTCCTCTTTTTGCTTTTGCGGCCACCTCTGGGTTTTGGGCACTACACACACAGTAAGGAGACACAAGGGACAGGCAGGGGGAAGAAATAAAGGAGAAATAAATGGAAAGAAATAAGAAGGAAAGAGCTGAATTAAAATGGAATGAACAGATAACACTTCGGTGCTCACCACTCTAGAAACAGATCATCTAAAGCAGATTATACAGCTAAATTCAGTGTCTGAGAAAAAAAAAAACAACTGGTTTAGAACTGCGAAGATTTCTCCCTTCTTGCTGGATGAATTTACTATTAATATGAGAATGGGATCCTACACACACACACTCCTCAATCTCACCATTTAATTGAAACATTAAATTGTGGAAAGAACTACATCCTGAATCAACAGCCACCACATGGTTGTCATACACAGATCTAAAATACCGTTTCAAGGAGAAAGGTAGGAATTAAAACTTCCAATTGAGTAATAACAAAACTAAAGTGTCAGAAAGGACAGCCAGCATTCACACAAAGTCCAAACTAGTTATTTACCTAAACGCAACCAGTCTGTTTGCTGAGGTAACACTGTGATTCAGCCCCACACAAAACAGCAGCTGGCTAAAAATCCTTACCAGATTTGATGTCACCAAGGGCATCTTCGTGTGTGGCACTCGAGGTAACAATGCTGGCAGAGGATCCAACTGCAAAGGGCTTCTGGCTTCTGCTCGGAGCGTTTCTACTGTTATGATATTTTTCTCATCATCTGTGCAAAGCAACAGAGAACTCCTGTCAATATTGGCATTGCTAGTCATGGACAGGGCCATGAATTGAAATTTTTTTAGAGAGTTCCCTTGGATGATAAGCTCTGCTAAGGTTTTTGAAGACATGTTTCACACTACTAGCAAAAGAATCTTCTTATTCCCGAAGAAATCATTTCCAAATACATCAGTCTCCCATGGCATCTTAGCAAAATTAGCTGAAATCCCCTTTTGAGCCCTGACCTTAACTGTGATCCTTACCAGAGGCTGACCCTTCCCAGTGCCTGCAGATCAATTCTTCCATGCAGACCAGGACTTCACTCCACACATCATCAAACACAAACGTGAGCACAGAATCCTTCAGGCAGGAATAGGGAGAGACAGGAGGAAATCCTAATTTCCATCTGCCAGAGGATAGTCCTATTTTCCTCTCGTGCAACTCTTCCTCCCTGTAAAAATGTATTCAAGAAGCACATTGTGTCCTGTATTTACTTTGAGTTTTCCCACTGACCTCAGTGAGAAATGACTGATCCACCCTGGTCTCCCTATACAGGATGATTATAAATCATACTCCATGAACAATAATTTACCCATGAGATCAAATTCACATTAAAAAAAAATCAGTATCAATCGTTACAGTGATATTTCTTCATCACATTGTTAGGCTCCATATCTAATGACAGGACAGAATCCTGAAAACATGTGTGTGGTATTATTTGCTGCAGCAATGTCTCTCTAGCCTGGTAAAACCAAGACACATAACAATTTTAATTTAATGGTGAATTGAAATTTTTTTAGAGAGTTATTAAAACTAATTAAGTAGTCAGGAACTGACAGCACCCTCCAGAGTCCTTACCCAGGTGATATGTTCAGACTGTAAGGCTGAAAATTTTAAAGGGATAAAAAGATAAAAACAGTTATAATTGTTTCCTGAAAAGCATAAAATCCACTCTAGTTCTTAAAACTACCACTGAAAAAAAATCCAGAAAGGTACAGTTCCACCCAAAATACCAATACAAAACAGAAGCAGCACACTGCCATTGCATAACTAACAGCAGAGAATTTGACATAGTATAAAAAATAAATGTTGTTTAAACACATATTTTTAAATACATAGGGAGTTAGTTGTGATGGAGTGAATTATTCAGACCAAGCACAGAAATGGACATGAAAAATGATCAAAAAAATCCTAAACATAATTAAGTGAAAGAAATTGGCCCAGGAACTAGGTTGGGAAAATTCCCAGTGCCTGGGCAACCTCAGGCATTTGAAAGCTCTCTAGGGAAAAGATAAATAAATTCAACAGGTATGTGCATCTTAACTGCAGGAACCCCAGGACACTATTTTAATATTCAATACCTACACATCTCTGTGGTCAAATGCCAAGTATTCCTCCACGATGCCTTCGGAGAGAATGACTTCCTCTTCCCCCTCATCGCTTTCTGAGGAACACAAGGTCGGAGGCTTGGAAGGCTCAGCCTTTTTGTGAGCAGGAGCGACAAAAAGAGGCACCTTCTTGCCCACAACACTGAATCTGAACAGGTGGCAGTTTTCAGAAAACAGAAATAAAGATAAGTTGTTATTCCACCTGAAGTAACTGAGAGACAAGCATGGGCATTAAGGGCAAGCAGTAGTGGGGCCAAAAAATTATTCATTACAGTAACAGCTTGTGGTTTGGACACCATTTAATTCTTGCTAAGGAACCTGAAACTTCAGGGAAAAAATATCCAAAGCTGATTAGAAAGCATTCTAAAGCTTTAAATAATAAAAGCAGCATTAACATAGTGCTTTGTATTTTTTAAGGCCCAAGCGAACTTAATGGATGATTAATAATAAAACCAGCTACATACACACATACTCTTAAGAATGCAGCAGCAGCAAAGATATTTCTGTTCACCGGCCAATTCACTGTAGTCAGCAAAAGCACAGCTATGTATTCTTGCTGTTCTAAGTGTACTAGATTGAGTTAAAAAGGGAAAAAACACAGTGTGCTGCGTTCAAAACTCAGCCTAACAGGTAGGCTGCACACCTTGTGAAGCAGAGAACAAATCTGCCTTCCCACCTCAGCATGATCCAGGCTCTCTGCTGGTACTTACTCATCAGAGTCCTTTTCCTGTGGTGAGCTTACATCTGAGGGAGCCAAACTGCCCGAGGGGGAGCTCGAGTACCATCTGTACCCTTCATCTGTGGGGATCACCACCTGCTTCCCCACCACCCTGCCACAGCAAAAGCAAAGGATAAATACAGCAGAAAACCTTGGCAGTACGATTATTGAAGGGTGTAAGAACAGCAGCAAATCCTAAAAGTTCTCCTGGGGAGCTGTGCAGTTTTCCTGGTGACACTTTCAGTTTTCTAAGAGAATTCTGCTCTGTTAAGGCCAAGGCAGTCACAGATAGCAACAAGCCTCTGTCAAGGAACCACATGTGAGGTAAAAGGATGTTTATTAATGACAGGCAGGAACATCACCAGAGTGATCTTTTTATCTCTATCTACGACCTAATTGTATAAACCCACCCTGCCACCTGTTTTAAAAGTAACTGTGTGCATCCCTAGCCTTGTTATGAAGGTACCAGTTCATTAATAAAATACCTGAGATGAGGAAAGCTGGAGGACCACTGGTGGCATTCTTCCCGCAGTCCCTCAACATGAACGTTTTCTTTCTGCTCATACAGAAGCTCATCAATTTGTCTGAACATTTGCTGAACTTGTTGTGTGGCAGCTTTGTCAAATTCCTAGAGAGGAAAGAAAATACCTCATGAATAGCGTTTGCAGGGGGATTTTAATTGATCTTTTTAATACAATTGAAAAACACGACTATTTGTTTAAAGCTTAGCAGGATTGCATAAAAAGATTTTAACTTTAAATAATTTTCTCCCAGAGATGATACAGCCTGCTCTTAAGATGGATGGCAGCCACATAAAAAGCTTACACTGACACAGCAGAAAAAGCTATTAAAACATTTTAAAATATCCATTTTAGGATATTAAGCTACAAGACTTAAATCAGAACAGGAAGGATAAAATTCACTGATATTTTAATGCAATGGAGGAGTTGTTGCTTCCAGTGTCCACAGACAACAGCAACACAAACAGTACCACAGACTGGTGGGAAACACTGAACCTGAGGGATGGTCAGGTCCTTTGTTACATGTAGACAGAAAATGGGGTCAGTTCTGAGGTTATTTAAATCTAAACAGCTCCATCTCACCTCCCAGAAGGGAACAGCACACTTGACTTTGGCGGAAGGAGAATAAATCAAACATTTTTAAATGAAAATAATGTTTTAGGAGCTTACTGTATTTTGAGAAACATGCAAGGATGCAGAAGTTTGACAAACTCATGCCAAGTACCTGAAAGTCATCCAACCATGGCTGGGGTTCCACAACAACAGCACTTACAGATACACTTGTGCACTAAATGATTTGCATTTCCAAACTTTTTGGTGGAAATGCAGAATATTAACAGAATAGTATGAGCCTAATGTGTTTTGAACTGAAAGACAGAAAGCGGTAAAAAAGATGTTCTTTCTGTAATCACTATCATGATTTTTTGACAGATCCAATCATTTTTGTTCTGACATGTCTTTGCAGTGGTACTTCAAGTGCTGTTCTGTGCCATATTTGGCTTGGATGATTATGTTCTACTCACGTCATAGCCCCAAGAGAAGACTGAGCTCTCTTCTGTGGAGGTGTCAGCACAACCCTGACTAGCAGGCCGAGGATCCCCATGATCATCCGAGTCCTGATGGATTCCCGACTCCCTGAAATGCACACGTCCAGCCAAAAAACAAAATAAAAAAGAAAGCGAAGCAGCCCACAATAAGCAATGACAAATCGAGCGTTTCAGTGAACAAAGCCTAGCTATATCAGAACAGCTGGATCAGATGTGTCATGGCAAGTACCTGGAGGTCTGGCCGAGGTGTTCAGCCGTGGGTGTGGCTGAGCACACCTGAGCCCGTGGCTCTGGCAGTGGGTGATGCTTCAAGGCATGTTTTGGGAGTCCTTGTCTAAAAAAAAACCCAGAAGTGGAACTTGGCATTACTTACAAAAATAAACATTTACGGAGTTCCCAATAAATTTCATAGGTTTTTGTTTCCTGCTTCTCAAGGACTGTGCACACATTTATTACTGTTACGAAGCTAATTCTTGTTGCCAAAGCTCTAGGTTTAAGGTGTCAAAACTAACACTAGGATAAACATGGAGTTAAAGGTCTTGGCTTGAAAATCGGTTAAATTTAAGATGCTGTGAATTGGCTACAGCTCCCTAAACGCACAGACAATGTCTTTATCCCTGTAGATTAACTAAATTGAATAAAATTAAATAGAACAAGAGTAAACGAGCCGAATAAGTCAGAAGTGACCCAACTCTTGGGTCGGGGGNCGCGGAGCTGGCCCTGGTGCGCTTCGCCCCGCTCCTGGCCTCCTACGTGTGGCAGCGGCAGCCGTTCCGCCTGCGCTACGTGCCGCGCCGCGGTGAGCCGGGAGTGGGCCGGGGGGCACGGCGGGGGGAGCCCGGAGGGACGTGCGAGGGGCACCCGGCGGGCGGGAACCGCGAGTGTGTGAGGGGCACCCGGCGGGCAGGAACGGGGAGTGTGTGAGTGGGATCCGGCCGAAAGGCACCGGGGGTGTGTGAGGGGCACCCGGCCGAAAGGAACCGGGAGTGTGTGACGC
>WBMY01005592.1:1750392-1788003 GCA_013397315.1 Donacobius atricapilla | reverse complement strand
TTATTATTATTATTATTTCTTGTTATCTTATTCTTACTTTTGATTGGCAGGAAACCAAAATTAAACTAATTTCCCCAAATCAAGTCTGTTTTGCTCATAACAGTATTTGGTAAATGATCTCTCTCTGTCCTTATCTTGACATGTGAACTTTTCCTTATCTTATCTGTGCCATGCACAGCTAAGGAGGGCAGTGATAGAGTAGCTTTGGTGGGCACCTGCTGTCCAGCCAGGGTCAACCCACAACACTTTGTTTTGCTACATGTGGGTCACCGGGTGGAATCTGTGCATACTGAGCAACCAATAGCCATAACATGAGCAATCATTAAGTCAAGTGGATAAGAGGTGGGCATGGTGAGACCAGGTTTCCTGTCCTAAAAATCACCCAACTCCCCAGATAAATGCAAGACTGTATAGAAGATGGCAACTAATGAGCATTTAAAGCAAGTGGGAGGTGGTTTCTGAGCTTCTTCTTTCTTCTGCTGATGGCATTCAATCAAGAACCAACATTATAGGACATTATAGGAGCTGGAGAGAAAACTCCCAGAAGAAAATGTGCCTGTGGGACAGTCACTGTATATTTTGCTTACTAAACTAAAGGGCTCCTTCTGCTCTTACATTCAAACACAGAGTGGATGTAGCACCAATTATGCAGTCAGGCACCTGTCACTATATCCATGTGCCAAACACATGGGTTGGGCTGTGAAATTGGACCCTACAGTTGTGAAAAAGCAAATAAAAGAGAATTATACATTAAATCCACCACACAAGCCAGTCTGGTTTCATGGGAGCATTATTTAATCAAGCTTAGGAAATACACAGTGTTCTTTGGGTGGTGTCGTAGCTTATGCTGAATCAGGGAGATTTTTGTAGGAGTGGATCTGACAGGATGCTACAACATTGGAGGTTACAAGAGGCTTGAGACTGCCTTGCTTCTGCAGCACACCTCAACAAGGTATTTGTAAACATCAATCAAACACTGCATTCTTGATTAGCACCTTAGTAACATGACTGAGTTACTGGAGACCTCTAGAAATTGGACTGGTAAGTTATATTGTTGTAATCTTCACTTTCTATGAGCAAGGGTTGTATCTCTGAAGAAGTTCCTCCTCTTTTCTTCCGGCAGGCCCTGATGAGCCCTGTGAGCACAGCAGTAACAATTCCTCCAAACGCAGCTGCTCCGACCAACCAAGCCCAGATCTGACGGGCTTGCTGAAGATAGGGTGTCAAAAAGTCTTGGAAAGACTGAAGGGCTTGAAAAATCAAACAGAAAAAGAAAGATCATTTAACTTGATGCAATGTACTGTCAGTTTATGGAAGGTCTATAATAGATAATACTGGAGGTCTAAGTATAAAGAGGCAAGAGTGGTACAAATTGTCTGAGAGCCACAAATAGTTTTAAACACATCTTTTCAGCCTTGGTAGTCTGTTCCTCAATCTTCACGTCCAAGGCTGGCACAGGGTTCACTGTCCCCTGTGCTTCTCATAGTTTTGTCAAAACTTCAGACTGTAACCCAAGAAGTTTGATACTGTATGACCAAAGGTCCTGCTAGCTCAGCATCCTTTGGCAACACTAACTGAGGCAGAACACTAGGGAGAGTTTAACAAAAGGTCGAGTCTATTACGATGCTTTCACAAAGTACTCACCCAAGCTCCAAAAATTTGCAGGTCAGGGATTTCCTGAACCAGATGTGGTGTTGTTGTGTGTAATAGTCATTGGAGGATTTTTTTTTTCTCCTTCCATCATATTTTCAAGCTGTTCTTTATCATAACTTTTAGCAGCAAAAAGATCCCTGCCTTAACTACATACTGAGTGGAGAATAAAGCTTCCTTTCACTACCTGTGAACCTGCATTCCACTTGCTTTGACAGTTCCTCTGTGGAGAGAGGCAGTAGACAACAATTCTGTGGTCATTCTGCACAAGAAATCCTCTTTGGTGAATCCAGGGCAGCTTCTCACTGTTAGATGATCAGCTGCTTTCTTGCTTTGTGGTATAAATGCATGTGTCTGTGTCTGTTTTTCTTGCTGCGGCTTAATGAGTTACGAGAACCTTGGCATACAGGGCTCTCACTTCACAGCAAAGTCTGGAAAGAAGCCTGTTCAAAATGCACCCAACAATGTGCCAGCTTGAATTTGAAAAATAGGAATACTTGTCTGTTTGCACAAAGGAGGATTTGGAATCCACATCTCCCAATTACTATCTCTAAAGACCATTTTAGAGTAATTACTAGCTAGTATGGAAAAGAAAGAACACCACTATGGGCACCTTCTGTGGGAACTCCTATGGTGGTTTATTTTTGAATGCTCTTTATGCATCTGGACTGATTTAGATGTACTCAACCATATTTAGAAACTTGTACCCCCACAAAGGCTGTAAATGTCTTCCTGTTATCTTCCATTTTCACCGGTGCCCAGAAAAACAATCCATATGTCCTCTTGAGTCATGGTACTTCCAGGAATTTGCTGTTACATATACTGTGCTCTGAAAAGATGCTGCCTCCCTGGGCCTGGGTAAGGGATGTTGCCAGGAAGCTGCCTGATGTGGTGTGACCCCCTGACTACCCTCTGCTAGTATTCCAGGTGGATTAGGGATAAGACTGGAGGAAATCCCAGGGTAATCTAAAGGGACTTTAGGGCACTGGAGCATTGATTTAAAGGAGTAGGTGTTGTAGTATTGTCCCCAATTCCTTCAGTACTAGGGGAAAATACTGAAAGGAATAGGAAAACTCAACAAATCAATATGTGGCCAAGAGGTTGGTGCCACACATGGAATTTTGGGGTTTCTGTCCACAGAAACCTGGCTTACACAGCACCAGGCCTGATCATGTTGGATGGTACACCTGAGTCAGAGGGAGAAAAGGATCATGGCCCAGAAATAAGAAAGTCTGCTAGAAACGTCTTTAAACTAGGCATGAAGGGGGAGTGAGATAATTGATTTCTTCTGTTTCTTATGTGTTTGTTGTTGACTGGCTGTGCACCTCTGGGTGTTCAAAAGAAATACCTGTGAGACTTCCACAATCAAAAGTAGGAAGATGAGCTAGGAGAGATTCAAGTTATGGAGTCCTTCAGTCAGCTTTAAGGCACGGTGGTGCCATTATTCTTCCAAATCTCTGTTATTGATGCTAGCTTGTGTTTGTTTTCAGGCAGCCATGCAGGTTGTGGTCATTTTACAGCTCACGGTTCTCACGTCAGGGAAAGCTGAGTGTCTGCTCCAGCTTCTGCTCAGAGCAGCCCCCCAGTAGCTACACTATGACATGTGCCTTGAGGTCCTGAGGGTTGAATTTCCATACGTACTGTTTTGAGACAACTTCTGCTTCAGCACTGTCATACATATAAAAAATAAATGAAGCTGCAATTAAAACTATGTAGTCTTACACAGTGATTTGCTTTGCGGAAAGTGAAGCTACAGTCATTAGTTTTCCTCAGGGACGCAACAACAATATAATTTAGCATTAAAATGCTGTTTTGTTGCTGGATTCTTTCCAAGTTTTATTTCTTGTAACCAGTCTCATTTTACTCTGTGTAGTCCCACTTCATCTCTCCTAAATTACTGGTACTGTAACTCAGAACTGCTGCTCTTCACAGACTCACAGAATCACAGAGTCATCAACATTGGAAGAGACCTCCAAGGTCATCTAGTCCAACTGTCAACCCAGAAACACCAAAATCTCCTCCAAACCACTTTCTTTAAGACCAAACAAGACAGGTTTTGAGAATAGGATGGGGCCAGATCATGTGCGCCCATTCCTCATTCTGTCTTCTTTTCTTCCTCTGCTTTGCCTCTTCCCCATCTGGAAGAACTGCAGAAATGCTGCCTTTTCTTGACCACTGAGATCTTTGATACTGACTTTTTTTTTCTTTTATAATTTTTTCCTACTTGTCCAGTACTTCCTGTTTGCCAATCACAGACTTTCTCTTCTCCTGAAGAAAAGTCTGTATTTATACAGTAGAGTGAGAGAATCTGTATAATCTGCGTCTGTAATTTGAGAGTCCAACCATTTTCCATGTGTAACCAGTTCTTCCCTTCAGATAAGAAATAGCTTAAGCTTGCTCTCTCAGTGAGATTAACAAGGGGTTGAGCAACATCTGAGGATTATTTGGGCTTTCTGAACAAGGTTGAATTTCATTCATTTTGTTGGTCTTTCAGAATAATTAAGGAACTACTTTCCTTACCTCTGTGATAAGAACATGGGCAGAATTTAATAGGATTTCCTTTTTCTGAGGACTATGTGCTCCCCTGGGAAAAGGCGAGAGTCCAAAAGGCAACAGAAATTAATTGCTGGGTGGTAAGTATTTTACCATTTCCTTCCTCTTGCAGTACAATTTCAGGATTCAGAGTTCCTGGAAGTCATGATATTTGCCACTTTGTCTGAGTTGTACAATTCTAGCAATAATATGAGTTTAGGAAACAAATGTCTTTGATTAAAAAAATATATGTATCTGTATTTCTGGTCTCGATCTGACTGTTTCATGAGTTTATATTCTAGTACCCGGACAAATTCTTTTTTGCATCTCATTCCCCTGTCTGTCCATACATCCAGGATTGCTCCATCTCAGGTGCAGAATCTGACTCTTCCCCTTTTTTGTACCTCATATGGTTAATGACTGCCCAGTCCTCTTAATTTGCTGAGGTCTCTCTGCAGGGCCTCCTTGCCTTTGAAGGAGTACAGAGCTCCTCCCAGGTTTCTATAGTCTCCAGACTTGCTTAGTATTCTTTCCAGTCCTGTGTCCAAGTCATTTATGAAGATGTCATGTATCATCGCATATATGAAACCAGAAATGTGAAAACAAGCAGGTACAATTTGGGACCATATTCAGGAAAAAATCTGGAATTAGAAGGGTTTTTTTATCTTCTCATATGACAGACATATTCCAGGTCATAGGCAACAAATTTTGCATTTCACCTTTTACCCAAAATTATAACATTACCTGGTTCTTGCAGATATTCATAGTCATACCCCAGCTCTCTTGAGGATTTAAAAAATTCTCCATTTCTGTAAAGAGGGATGAAGGGGACCATGTAATTTTCTCGGTTGTGCCCAATTGGTGCATTAGCTGCTGGGTATACTTCTAGCATGGGCCTGTGTCTTCTTAACCATCGTTCAAAAATGCTGTGAAGAAAAAACGTGTTAATTAATGATGGGGATAAGAAAAAATTTTCTTCTTGAAGATTAAAAGAAAGTGATGGGGCATTTTTTATATGCTGGAGACAGAGTTGCATGCAATGTCTTGTGTTTATGTGTGTGTAATGCTTTCCAAATTTCCAAATTTGGGGTTATCCACTTCAGTGCTGAGTTCCTATGTAAGCCTACATAAATTAAAGCCCTCCCAATACTCATCAGAATACAGATAGGGCCAAAATCTTGGTTCTCTTTATAGGATCAAAAACGCTAATAAATGAAAACATGACTGTGATCATACACCTTGTCTACCCTTTACAATGCAGGTATTAATTTTAATTAAAATCTTCATTTGTGTCTCTCCTCTTCAGTTAATTTCATCAAACCTGTCTGGAAAAACTCTTATCTGAATAATAAAGTTTAGTTGAAGCTTTCATATGAATAAGTTTAAATAATATGAAGACTTCAGCTGGAGTTATCTCAATAAACTTTGAACAGAAACTCTGTAATCTTTAGAGAACAGCATGAAAAAATTCAGTAGTCAAGACATAGAATATAAAGGAGTAATTTAGCTTGAGGAGGGGTAGGATGTGGGGAAGTGTGGTACTCCAGTCTTTTCCCTGCCTGGCTTTTACTCAATTCCTTGGGTAAAGTACCCTGACTATCAGAGCCTTATTTTCCTAGCTGTTGTAGATGGAAGCTGAGATAGCTCTTCTCTGCAGCACAAGGTTGTCAGAGGTGCAGAGATACTCTGGTTGTGGAAACATGGTAATATTTTAAGAAGGCAGAGGTAGGACTTGGATCAGGTTTTTAAAGTCTGGTGATGATCCATATGCTAACTTCGGAATGCTCATCCTGAGGTACTTCCTGGGGGGCCTGAGTTTTAGAAAATGCTGAACAGTCACAATCTGAAAATCTGGAGGGCTGTTGAGCACAAGGTTCAGAGCTAAAATTTGTCATTTGCCTGAAATAGCTTTGCAAGAAATGCCCTGAAATGCAGCATCCTCACTGCATGAGTTAAGTGTTGCTGTTGCATAAGAGCTTTCAATAAGAATCCTTAGGCCAATGATCTTTCAAGCAGAATGCAAATGCAAAACATTTCCATGGAAATGAACATATGTACTTTTGGATTCCTTCTTTTGGTTCCTTCATTTGCAGTGTGGTTCCCACATGAGGTATCCAGCTTTGCTTAGCAGTAGCAGGAGAATTGAATTTTCTGCCCTTGCAGTTGATCTTTAGATTCAGATGTGATCATATGTCTCTAAATCCTGATGTGATGAGTTTGCTGATGCACAAGATGTGTTGCACAATTCATTGAGTTGTTTGGGAACAGTTCTCTCCATCAGCTGGCATAAGATCTTATCATCTTGGGTCTCAATGAAATTTCTTTCATTGAACATAACTGTATGCCACCATAAAAATTTCAGAAACATTTTTCAAAGCTTTAAGAGTCACATTTTCTTTTGCTCCCTTCAGAACAGCTAGTTGTGCATTTATCTTGTAGTAGTCTTTGTTTTTTTGCTTTTGAGTTTTATTTGACACTTTGAAAGATTAGGATCGTATTCTACTTGCTAATAAAATGATTGGGTGAAGCTGTATTTATTATTTCAATTGAAAGGCTTATTCTCAGATTGTTCAGTAAGATGGACTCCAAACACTATTTTTTTCTTGGCCAGGTAATGCATGGTGATTTGTATTTTCAAGAGAGTGTTGATGGGGTTTTTTAATTTTGTGTGAGAAAGCTGACAGATTTAGTATATCAGTAATATTTTTTGCGTGTACTTCATCTGCTTGTGTTCTTCCTTTTAAGGGGGGCACTGCCCTGTCTTACTCATATTTTTGTAAGTTATGGAAGAAGAACCTTGCTCTTGCTTTTCAAGAACAGTTTCCCAGCTTAAAAGAAAACTCCGAACTGCACCCAGCTGGGGAGAAAAGCCCATGGACAGGGCACAACTTCAGCTGTATTTCTATTGGTAAAGAACAAATGGGTCTCCTTGGGCACCATAAAATCATTTCATACCAGAGAGGTACATATTATGACAACCCAGCCAAGACCATTAACTCCCTTCATATATTTTTAAGGAAAACTGAAATTCTGAAGTAGCCTTTGGCTTTTGCTGTCAGCCAGGTAGTGACACGGGCACAGTGCTCCTGTCCTTGGGGACTTAATTGAAGATATTTGGGCCAAAAATAAAAGTATATTTGGAGAAAGTAATCACATTCTCTTTTGTTTCAGAGTACTGTGGCCACTGACTCAAACATTGTAGAATACTTATTTCTTCAAACAAGACGCTTTCTCCTGGCTATATTTAAGGCAGTTAGCATCAAATATTTTCTCTGTCATGCAGGGCTATCCATTCCTGAAGGCAAAGAGAACACATCTGAACAGCTATGATGGATCACTGCAATTCTTCCATGTGCCTTGATCTATAGAGACAGTTGTTTAATCTGATAACAGGCATGTGGTTTCCATGACAGAAAGGAATCAGTTTCCATCATCAGATGTTGATCTGCTTACAGCTGACAGAAGGTTTTCTTTTCTTTCCCTAAGCAGTCATATAAGTTATTTCCCTTTAGTTTCTTGAAAATGTGGGATTGTTTCCTGTTCTTTTCTCAAGAGCAACAACCTTGGAAGAGTTTAGGTCTGCAGAAATAATGGTACGTGCAGAGAGAAAAAATGCTGAGGTAATTAGCTGGTCCCTTCATGGAATGACAAAGTTCCTGGTAAAAAAGCCAGGTTTGTGGCAAAGCGGCAGACCTTAACTCTCTAGAATTGTTGGTTATCTTGGCAAACCACTGCTCTTATGCTCTCTTCATATGAACCTGTGCATCCTTCCCTGGACCTGAGAGCCTAACAAAGCAGGACCATGAGGTAAGGGCATCTTCAGGGCCATTTTATTCCATATCACCTCCCTTTCTTGACATAATTTAACTAAAGGTAACAAAAAGGACATCTAAAGTCTCAGATCCAGGCTCTGCTATATCCAGTCTCCATACTAATTCCATGCCAAAAATGAAAGAGTACTGGACATAAGTTTAGTGAGAAGGAGAGAGATCTCCCCAGCTCCTGCAGAATTCTGGTTGGTTACTCTCTTCCTCAGCATCTAGACAAAGAGTGAAAGCAGATAAGTAGCTATTTGTATAGCTGGAAGTGATATTTTCCAGAGACAGAGGTGTTTTTAGCATTGCAATTCCAGCTAGTCTGGCATCACTCAGGAGATGTTGGCAGTGCCAAGGGAGCAGATGGGGTGTGAGCATGGTGGGAAGCCAAGGTGGGATAAAGGAAAAAAGAGAAGAGCTAACCAAAAGTTGTTGGGAATTTTATTCAGAGAATGGGAATGGAGAGAACCTGGCCTGGGATTAGAAGCAATAAACCATAAATCCTTGAGGATGATAGGTCTACCTAGAAGCATCACAGGCAATCAAAGCTTAAGAAAGAGAAATTTTAAACATGGAAAGTAACTAAATTAAATAGAGGTTATTCTCCTAATGTCCATTGCATTTTTTCAGCAGCAAGCAAAATTGACTTAGAAAGAGTAGTTTTTATTTAAAGGTTTTGGGCAAATTAAAAAAATAGTTCTGTCTAGATTAGAGAAAATACTGTTTGCATCTGGAAGATTTCTTCCTTCTGTTGAAGAAATTAAAGTGCCCAAACTGAATGTCCCAAGTAAGAGGCCCAAGAACTGGAAGAGACTGGAGAATAATTTGAATTTTGAAAGATACCTTGATTCACAGTTAGTACTCAAAGAGGCTCAGTCTCTCTAAAGTGCATTTCCAAAGTAGAAATTATTTTGTAGTGGGTGTAATATCAAATTATTTACTAGATTATGATAATCAACACCCTATTCAAAGATTATTATTTAGAGGAAATAGAATTTTATTATTGTAGAATGGGTTGGATTTACAAGACTGTAGATTGAAATAAGGCTCAGGTTTATATTTAAATCTTGGACAAATTGATCATGGGACATGATAAATTCACTATAACTTAATTCAATCAGATGTAGAAATAGCTAAGGAAGAGTTAGGTTATGCCACATGCAAAGCATGGAATCTCAATTTTCTAAAAAATTTTTTGCTATATATCTGTATACAGGTCACTCTTACTGCTGATGAGCTCAATTCTTGTGTGTATCAGCTCTAATAGGTTCCAAAGAACTGGTATGTGGTAAAAAGTAATAATGACGTCCACCTGTTATGTAGATGTTTTGCCAGTTTAAATTTTCATTCAGGGAAAATATACTTTGCTTTTGCAAAACATTAAAGTGTGGTACAGTGAAAATGTAAGCCATCTGTAAAAGACATGGATATATCACTCCTATTTAATTGTGTATAAATACACTCAAGTATTTTCTTTGTTCTGCTCCATACATAACAGGTTACACAAAATGAAATTAAATGAGCCATTGCAGAAAATTAATTTAAAAACCCAAACAAACAAACCAACCTTGGTTTAATAAACGGTGGGAAAATAGAATTGAGTTGAGGATGATTAAAAAAGGACACCAATATGTATTTTCTTACTGAAAGTATGAGTTCGTATTGTTTTATGAATAATATATGCAATGGGATTATAGCTAATGAAGGGATAAGCCAAGAAATAACTGGGTTTATGCTGCCAGTGGGAAATACCAGGCAGAGAATAAAAGCATTGCTGTATGTAGGCTGGATTCCTTCCTACTGTTCCAGATAGTGCTGTGCACTCTGAAAAGATACTGCTCACAGGAAGGAAATCTTAAAACTAGAAAAAGTAGAGTGAAAAAAATAAGATTAGGCATTTTTCTTTATCATTTTGCAAAGCGTCCCTTCTAAGGGCCATTTCCCAAGTGTGCTACCACAGTCATGAGCAGAGGTATTCTTGACAGACTGAGTGTAAGAGGAGAAACCACACCTTTAATATCCATTTCTAAGATTGAAGCACCTCAGAGCCACTGGCTCATAGTGTAAACTAACTGTCGGTTCAGGAAGATTTAACAGAAAAATTTAGTCCAGTGTGTTCTGTCTTGCAATGAAGGACAGCTGGAGAGAGGTGAAGGAGGAAGAAGAGGGTTACCTCTTCAGTACCTCTGGATGAATTTCTGTCACACAACAAGGAATAAGAGTGGCATTGCAGGTATGCCCAGTGGGAGGACTACAGTCACCTTATGGTGAAGGCTCACAGTCACTCTGAGTCCTTTGCACTGCAGGGGACACAGTACAGATTTCCTCCTGCCTCTTTGTTCTCACTTTCCTTGTAAGTGTTTGCACAACTGTGCCATGAGCAGGATTAAGGAACTGATTTGGTTTAAAACCAAAGCTCTCCTTGATTTTCATTTGTTCTGGGATAGTTCTGGTGAGATAAAGCCATGGACCTGATTCATGATTCTTTTGTGTGATGGCCAGTACCCGCACAAGGGAGAAACCGAGGGGAATATCTCTGGGTAGCAGTAATTACCAAGTAGGAATTTTCTTCCTAACCTATGTGCCAGGTCAAACTGGCTTAAAGCAACATTGAGAAACAAAGGGCACAGTTTCAATAGCCTGATAAACCTGTGCCTCAGCTGAGCCTGCACTTGGTATTAACCATTCCGCTGCTAGATGGCTGCTTTGTAAGCCACTAATTAATTTGTCTGGTTCAAATCCAAAGCCATGTCCTTCGTTGTGCCAAGTTTGACAAGGAGACTTTGATTCCTCATCTCCAGTTGTGAGACTTGAGGTGAGGTCAGACTGACTATGCCAGAAGGAATAAAGAACATTGTTGCTTAGAGCTCACTTATGCAATTTATTTCAGTATCATGAGATCTGACATGCTGTAGAAGAAATCTGGCAAGCAACATGTATTTGCATTTGGAAAGAAAAGAAAAAGGAAATAAATTAAACAAAGTTGAAATGCCAGCCCAAGGACTGTGATTACACAGTAGTCATCACTTTAAAAGTTGGCACTAGTCAGCTGGTATTGTAAAGTCACCTCAGGTAATTCCCATCCCAAGCATTTGGGGGAAAGATCAGTGCCTCAGTCCTGGAAGAGGTGCTGGTGCTGAGGCTGAAAAGTCAAGGCACTGTACTATTTGCCAATCTATGCAGTTATATTGCAGTATTCCTTTTTGTTCTTTTTGTTTTAAGTTGGCTAAGGGCACTACAGGGACTCTCAGGGAGGTTGTAAACAAATTACACCATCATAATGCAAGTGTCTGATTAAAAATTAAGATGCTGCCCTCAATTATTGTAAAAACCCATCCAAAGCCTTTGAGGCTGTGTCCCCCACTGGTGAATCACTGCTGAGGATTGCCCTGGGTTATAGTGCTTATTCTGTCTAGTCCCAGCTGCTGGAGAACATCCAGGGGCCTCCGTCATCAAGTCCAAGCTGCAGCATGCAGCAAGGATCTTTGGACAAGTTCGCCTCTTCCCCAAACCCTTGCAGTACCTCTGTGAAGTTAATCCTATGCCAGTCCCTGGCCCAGCCACCAGAAACAGCTGTAAAGGCATGCATGCATGCATGTGTGCATCTCTTGCCCTGATGTTTTCAGCCTTCTCTTCTGTTTCACAGTTTTTCATGGTTTGGGTTGTTTCTCACACTCTGGTGTTGTAAACAGTAGCAAATGTTTTCATAAATTCAAGGAGAGTTTTCTTTCCTGTTCTTAGAGATATGGACAGCTGATGGACAGTGGTCTTGACCAATGGGATGGGGAGAGGTGTCAACCTTCTCCCCCAATCCCTGGCCTTTGTAGAAATACTATAAAATGGAGTCAGATCTTCTTAAATAAATAGTTCATGCCTTCTTACCAAAGTCTGTGTGTGTGTGTGTGTCTGTGTGACGAACAGCGTCATGCCTCTGCTTGTGGGTGAGGCAGCTGCAGATCAGGGGCTTGGGTGAGTGGCTACCCTGGGTGCCTAAGGCCAGTTGCTGGGGAATCCAGGCTGTGTGTGTATGTATCTCTATATGTATGTATGTATGTATGTTTTCCCATAACAGGCCTTCATCATGGTCAGCCAAACAGGTAAAGAGGCTGTTGGTCCCACTGGAATTTTGTGTGAACACTGCATTTTTTTGCATTGATCTGCATATCTGGTCAAGCATGTTTGCAGACATGTATGACCATATATGTATATATGCATGTATCTACCTGTAGTGTGTGTGTGAGAGGTTGGGAATACATGCTCAGCCTCAGTACTGGCTGCACCCAAGAACATGAAGCTGTGGTAACCATACCAGCTTGGGCTTCTCAGTTTGTCAACACTTAAAAGCTCGACTTGCAAAAAACAGAAAAAAAAAAAAAAACAGGAAAAAAAAAAAAGTTTTAGCCCGGTGGAGCTATCTTCCCACATAATTCCATGCTTCTGATTTTTTTTCTCAGAGCATGCATTCCCCATGTAGATCAATTATGTGCATCTGAAATATGAATATTCATTTTCAGGAAAGGTCTGGCCTACTTCATTGTTTCCCTTTACTTCATCTTCTGAACCAAAAATGGCGGGTTTTTTGTGGACTTGAGTGGAATAGACCACCTGAAACATGGAGGCACAATGTGCAGATAACATAAACCCCATTCCTTATTTAGCAAGACTGATATTGGTTGCAGACTGTCTCCTAAAGTACCATTCTCTGAGTGAGGTATAATAACACACTATGCTGACACCTTCCCAGCCACTACAACCCCACCAGAGTTGGGGAGCCATGTGACACCTGAGGATCTTGGCACTGCTCTGCTTCATGGATCTCATTACGAGCATTTAATCTCCTTTGTTCTCACTGCACAAACTGGATGTTTGGAAAGCGTCAGATAAAAGAAACAAGAGGGAGCAAATTGACAAGGGTGTAGTCCCATGCTACCAATCCCTCCTAAGAGAAAACTGATGTCACTTTGCCTGTGTCCCACTTTCTTGAAAACCTCAAGGTTACTGCAGCTGTTGCATTCATAGAATCATAGAATATCCTGAGTTGGAAGGGACCCTCAAGAATGACTGAATCCAGCTTCTGGCCCTGCACAGGGCACCCCAAGAGTCACACCATGTGCCTGAGAGTGTTGTCCAAATGCTTCTTGAACTCTGTCAGGCTTGGTGCTGTGACCACTTCCCTGGGTAACCTGTTCAGTGCCCAAGCACCCTCTGGGTGAAGAACCTTTCCCTAAACTAAGGAACTCTTTCCTGAACCTCTCCTTTTTGAATGCTGGCACAGTTCCATGCCATTTACATTTTTAATATTTCCTCTACCAAAGTGATTTAGAACTTTTTCCTTCTATCTATCAAACATCCTCAACACATCTGTAGGATTAAGTGAAGGGTCTTCATACTTTACATCTGAAACTATTCCTCTTTATGTCAAACAGCTTGAGCTTCCACAGCTATTCGGAGAAGATGCAGTTGGATATCTCATTGCTGCTTTGTATGCTCATTTGGCTGTAGAGGGCTATATAGCTTCCCCTCATTCATATAGTCCTCCAAGTGTTTCTCAATAAAAAATTTCACCAGCTCCTCAAACCTCTCTTGTGAAAAGAAGCTGCTCAAGCACCAGAGTCCTGCAGAGAATTCAGATAAAATGATCCTGAGCAGACATCATTGCTCTCTGTTCCTCTCTCAGAGAGGGTTGCTAAAGTCCTGCAGTTCTGTTCCCCATTTGCTATCACAATTTCCTTTGGTTACATTGCAAAATGCTTAACCCTTCCCAGGAAAGTCATGCAGCTACCTGAGGCTTCAATTCCATTGCATGTAACTCTGCGCTCCCCTCCCACAAAGCTTAACATGCTGAGCACTACTGTAACCTACTTTCTCAGTAAAGAAACCTTACCAAAGTATTACTGGGTTCTGCCTTCTCAGAAAACTGGGTAGGATCAAACAAGTGCTGAGCCCAAATTTGATCAATTGCTGCTATATTACCATGTAAAAATCTTTATTTCTTCTAAAGAGGAAGATAGAGGATAAGCTAAGATGGACTCTAAAGACAAGATCTGAGTGTTGGAAAAAACCTTTTATGGAATCTGTGCAGAGGAATATCCCTATTCTCTAGCATAGGACTAGGTAGTGTCTTAGCCTTACCCAGTTATTGGCAAATTAATCTAATTCCTGTGGGAGCTTATTTTGTACCTCTGCTGGAAAGAAGTGAGTTTAAAAGAGGATTAGCTGCACTGAGGTTCTGTTAGATATCTGAGCTAAACTCCGTTGCTTTTCTTAGTCAAATCAGCCTTTGTTTAACAGCAATGAAAGTTGTAAATGAGTTTTCTGAGGTTCAGGAGAGAAATACTTGTTCCTTAAATAGCTGTAATCATGTGCGCTGTTTCACCCCTTAGTGACAAACCAGAGCAGTGTTTGGCTAGAGACTTTTGTTTTCCATTCAGATTTAGGTCCCCAATACTGTCCAACACTGCAAACCCCAAGTTACAGATGAGACATAATGGGGTGTCCTGTGTGCTTTGTAAATAAGGAAATATAAATGCAACAATGTGCTGCATTGAAAACAGAAGTTAGCATTTGATGGCATGTATATCCTGTGTTAAATTTCTCAGATGAATTTTTGCCATGGCTTGTTGCTAACACTAAAACATCACTTGAACTCATAGATAGTAAAAATGCCAGCTGCTCCAAAGTTTAATAACTACTTTTCCCTGAAGGGAAAGTTAACAAGCAGATTAAAATGGACTACTGTGGAGGTAGCTGGACTGACACTAAGGAACCTGCTTTTGTGCTCTGCAATTCAGTTATTTTGAGACTTAAAGACTGTCATTATTGCGGTTCACAAGGGCATATAATACATAAATCACATCTATGGAAGTCAACTGATCATTTTTTTTGATGAATAGGAGGTAGCTACATGTGGGTGAGAAAAGTACCATGTTTTCTTGTGATTTTTTACAATTTGAACAATTACATCAGCTGTTATTGCAAAAGTGCTTGCAGGAAGGAAATGCTAGCTGTCTGCATCAGAGCTCATTTTGATTGCTGTGCCACAGGGAGCTTCCTCCTCCTCCAGCATTAAGAGAATAGGTGAAGACTAACCATGTAGCTCTTATGAACTTTCAGGGCAGTGTAACCTTTCCTTTTAAAAACCAGTAATTGTTTGCAAAATATGAGGTGCATGAAGTGATCCATTCAGTAATTGTGTTGGCTGAACTAAAATCTTGCAGTAAGACTGATATGAAACCTGCACTTTAAATGGGACTATTTGAACTGAACCTGCTACATAATTGACTTTTATGAACAGAATGGATCATTACAAACATCTAGCCTGAATAATGACATGGCAGGGGAGATTGCCAACTGCTGTATTTCACATATGATCCAGAAGACTGTTTAACCTTTCTCTGGTCATTTCCCTAAAGTAAGGTGGAGCAGCAGAACTATAGGTTCTATGTATGCTTAATCAATTAAAAGAATATTTATCTCCAGAGCCTGATGCGTGTCCTGATATTTCTCTATGTCTGCCACTGTATACTCTATCTGCGGATATCCAGAGGACTTATTTAAGGTTACTTTAAATGCAGGTGCACCCTCAAGTGTATTATATATACTCAGTCCCCCTCTGTTCACTGGAGGAGGCATGCTCTAAATCTGTACTCCTTCACTTTTGCCTTTAGCCATGGTATGTGTTATATGATAGGTGATGTGACCCTCCAAGGCTGTTCCTGCATCCCTTTGGGTGCTTTGCAATTTCACCTGCTCAGGCTTACTGAAGTAGATGTTAGAGCCCAGCTCAGTATCTTGCTCTCTGGTTTGCCTTTCAGCCCCAGATGCAGCGATATCAGAGCAGAGATACTGGGGAGCTGTTTCTCAGCAACACCCCATCCTTCCCACTTACACTCTGCTTTCCATAGTTATATTTATGTGGTATTTCACAGTAGATGTGAACTCACTCTGCCCACATACTGAGCCCACTTTGAGTGAGTCAGCTCCATCAAACAAGCTGAGTAGCTCTGGTTAGCATGTTACAAAGCCTGAGAGGTTAGGAGAGGAAGGTTAGCAGCTCTGCTGGGCGCCAAGAGAGGGCTTGTGGCAACAGAGGGAGCATGTGTCCTCCTGTACATTTGTAGACATCCCCAAGGAGGTAAAAATAAATTTAAAAATGCAGAAATTTCCTTTCTAAAAACTTCCATGCTCAAGTTTCCACCCGCCTTCTGTACTTATCTGCTCTGTATCTCATATTTGTTGTAGGAGTTTGTGTGTGCCAATAAAGCTGGTGACCAAAGTCATTCCTGGCCCACCCTCATCTCAAACATTCTGCTGGAGAACAGTTTTCTTCCTCTATGTCCCTTGTGATAGAAGAGAGCTGCTTTCTGTGTCCAAGAGCTGCTGTAATGAGGTGATTTTTTTTAAATATTGGGGAAGGGCGAGAGCTGGGCTACCTTGCTGCTATGCCACAGAGCCCGCTGGTGGGATGCAGCTGTGCATGCTGATCAGAGCTCTCTTCCCAGGATATTGCTTATGGCAACCTCTTGACCTGCCTTTGTCTAATAGATGTCAAGTGTCTCCAAGCCGTAGCTCATTCAGCTCCAGAGAACTATGACTCCTAGGCTGTGTCATTTGCAAATGTAACCTCAAAAAGCAGTAATAGCCTTGCTGTGCCCATATCAAGGAATAAAATTAATCATACAATTTGTGTTTATAAAGGGATTTTTCAATTTTTAGACTATCTTATTATTAGCTGATATATTATTGTACTACAATTTCCATATCAGCTGCACCTCAGTCAAAAGTTTTGATGTCTCTAAGGTTTTGTATACCAAAGGGAGAAAATAATTCCTCAGCCTCATGCTTTATCTGTGTTGTCTCCCACTGGAGACATTTCAGGGTAAAGAATCAGTTTTCTTTCATGTATTAAGCAAGTCTGGAAACATAGCATTGTCTTACAAGAATTTCTGATAATTCTTTTTCAATGCATTTCTTCAAATGTCCCAAATCTTGAAGCAAATAGTTTTTCAACTTCTAAAATAAGTTCTTATTTCCTGTCAACATCTCAAAACAAGAGAACAACTTGGTTTTTTCTTGTGCCATTTTTTTGGTTTAAAAACCCTAAGATAGCACTCAAGAGAAAACAAAATGTTCTGTTTCCCAAACAGAGTAAGAATAAGAAACTTTTATTTTGACATCTCTGGGGAGTGAAAATCAAATTTTCCTGTTAAAGCATTTTTTGCAACAAAAAATGCTTCACCCACTTTTGCCATAGTGCGGCCTTTTTTTCTTTTTTTCTTTTTTTTTTCCTTTTTTTCCTTTTTTTCCTTTTTTCCTTTTTTTTTTTCTTTTTTTAAGTGGAAGAAGATGCTGGCATTAGGGTGAGTATATTGAATCCATGGGTACTGAAAGTGTCCATAAAGCTGGCTGAGGGAATGGAGTGCTGCTGATCAGATCAGGGATGTCCAGCTGTGTCTTGCCTTTGCTGTTTCATGCGACAGTAAAGGAAGCAATTTTTACCTCCTGTTTCTTTGATACCTGAGAGCCACAGTCAGAGGCTAAGGATATGCCAGGTGCTGCACCGACCAGTGCAATGAGATAGTCCCTTAATGACAGAGCTTACAACCTGCACATAGGACAAGGCACAACAGAGAGATGCAAACAGGTAGGAGGAGGACCGGGCACCCATGGACTGGGACTGCAGTAGTCCACTCACTAAGGAGGAGTATGGAGGGACTTGTCTGAAAAAGATGTACAATAGAGATTTGTATAATGAACATTTTGGAGGGGTACATGAGTTCCTTAGCAACGATTTGGGGTTGAACAGTGAAGGGCCAGTTGATCTGATGTGAAGAGAACAAAGCAGCAGAAAGGTGTGGACATAGAAAAACACTTGAACTTAAGAAGTGCATTGAGTTAATGTATTCTGAGCTGGGCAGTTATTCATGATAGCTGGAGAAAACTGGTCATGTAATGATGGTATCACTAGACCTGGCAATCTGGATCTAGCTCTAAACTAATATGCAAATAGTCTAACAAATACTAGACTTTAGAGAAGCGAGAGTCTGATATCCTACACATCTGTTGTGTGTCTTCAGAAAGTTAATTCTAAATTGCTTATTCTAAAACCAGGGTCTTTGGAAGTCATTATTGTAATAAACCCTGCCCGTTGCTGCAGAATTTCCGAACGATTTGAGGACTGAGGCCCTATTGCATTAGCTGCTGCACAGGTATGAAGTTGTAAGGAGATTTTTAATGACAACTTCTATTCCCTGTTGCTATTTGGCTTTTCTTAGGGTAATTGTTCGGTTGGGGTGTGTAAATCCAGAGTTACAGAGGTATGAAATAAATGAGAAGAAAACTGAAATATTAAAAGGAGAGAAGTGCAGGAAGAACAGATGAAGATACTACATGCCTCTAGAGATGAAACGTCAAAAAGAACCAGCAGAGAGGAAAGAGTTCCTTCTCAGAGCACAGAAAACACCCCAGTGATCTCAAGTGGGGCTGTGGGCTTGTGCCTTCATGGCCTGTGCAGCTGCTCCTTACAGCTTGAGTGGGCTGACTCCACCCTTGTTATTCCCTTGTGCTGACTGTGGAGCATATCTGAATAGTAAAAAGATTTGCAATTAAGAGAAATGTTTCATAGGACTAAAAAAGCTCTCGTTTTTGGTGAATGTATATTTTGCTGCGTCTTTTTTCTTTTTATTTTTTAAAGCCATTAAATTAACAATTAATAATTTTGAGAGTGGTCACCTGCCTTTACCGAGCACTGAGATTTGATCCCTACATCCTCTAGAGAAGAGAAGGAGTCTGATTAATCATTGCTAAGAAAGCTGTTGCCTGGGTACCTTCATACATCTGCACTGCTGAGAGGGAATGACCTAAAAAAAAAAAAGGGGTGTTTATAAGCCAATGCTTTTTTTTTCACCTGAGGGATCTCAACTGCACCTCCGCTTCATCTATCCTTCCCTACTTTTGTGCATCAGGCCTGGGCAGGGAAGGTGAAGTACAGCAGATGGTAGGCTGACTGTTGCTCAGTTTAGAAAGCAACTCCTAATATTTGGCTCATACCTGTCAGCAGACTCCGTATACACTTGTTTATCCTCCTCTGTACCATATGTTTCCATGCAAAATCAGTTCCAATGATCTATTGCCTTATTGCTATCACTCCTATTATGGTTGTAGCTGAACATTTCACAGTCATTAATGCATTTACCCTGACAACATCCCTGCTGCGTAGGCATCTAATATCACCCACTGTACAGATGGGTTAGCTCAAGCTCAGATCCACAGCTCCTCAAAAGCCTCATTGAAATCGATGGGAAGGAAACACGTCGCCAGGGGATGAAAGTTTGGGAGAGCAAGCTGCATGCTGAGTTTCACCCAAGGAATTTGCAATGGAGTGAGGAAATTCCTCTGTGGGATCCTACTTGGATGCTCAAAGTACTGGACCATTCTTGATTTCCTGACACAGAGCTGTACCCTGCCTCTGCAAACCCAGCAGAACTGCGGTTGTTGTCATCAGAATATACAGTTGAAAAGTTAGTCAAAATCCCATTGGCCCAATGTAGTGACAGCAGTCAGCTCAAAAGTATTCTGCACAAATGAGAAAAGTTGATAAGGACAAAAAAATGTACTTCTGCTGCTCTGGAGACTGTGTCCTACTTCCTCTACTCTTTGTATTCTTTCTTGCCTCTCAGAAAAGAATTTCTTCACAGCCCTCCAGGTCTATGTAGGAGAGGAACAGGATTTTCTAAAATGTACTGTATGTACCTATCAGTCACCTACTTATTAATTATAACTAAAAGCATAATTAATCTGTCACAGATAGGCTGCTGTGTAACCCGAATCAGGCTAATGCATTTCTGTCACCTACACAAAAGGCAGCATTATTCTCAGAATCTACATCTGTGTGTACTAAGTCCCACATCCATAGCAGCTGCAGAGCACTGGTGATGCCTTTCTGCCACAGATGGGATGAGGTTGCATCATGCATATCCCTATTGCCCCCACAGAGCCTGTGCAGTGGTTTATTTTCTCAACACTAGTACAGTTTAATGAGGTTATCTTTTGCAAATAATTTTGCCTTTTAAAATTGATAACAACTACAGTTATGAGAATTATTTCCAGGGACTCATGATGACTGAAATTCCTCTGTGGAAAGGGTCAGCATGAAGACCAAGGTGCTATTTAAGCTCTGCAATGAATAGGAGCTAAGAGGTGCATAGGTCTCCTGGAAGGGTTAATATCAAAGGAAAACAATTCTTTTGATATGACACAACATATTGTTTTCTCTGCTGTGTTCCTTATCTCTGTATATTCAATTGATCCTTTTTTAATAGCCGAGATGTTAGAAAGTTAATTTCCAGGCACCAACTTGACATTAGTAACCACACTTGAAACCCTCATACATCCATCCTGTGAAGCAGTCAATGCATGGATATGCTAAATCACAGCTTAGCTACACTGTGTAACTTTTTAAATGTCCTCAAGAAAAGCTTTTCACATAAAAGATTTTCAAAATTGACACCTCCAGAAGACTAATTATACCCTACGACTGGAGGAGACATGTAGGTCAGCCATTGAAGGAACCATTCCACCGATGCTTGGGTGACCTGCTAAGACTTGATGCCCTATTTCTGGATGGGAAAAATATGAGGAATAAAATATTAGATATAAATGGTATTATTTTTTCAGTCCTCTTATATTTTAAATATACATGAGGAGAAAAAGCCCAACTTCGTCTTTTTACACCTACTACCTTTTCTGTTAAATAAGATAAAGTATTACATAAGAGTTTTGGTGTGAAATGCCTCAGACTGCAAGATGATGCTTGCAAGATGTAATGTGCATCCCTCCTATGCTGCATGCCTCAGTGGCACAAATGAAGAAAACATTTTGGTGCTCATCTCAGTAGGCACCTTACTGCATGCAGGTTGAGTCTCAGACAGTAGGTTTCTGAGCGTGCAGATTTATGGAAGTTTATATGGGGTAATAGTTTGTGGGTGGTTTTTGTTTCTGTTTTGGGGTTTGTTTCTGGTTTTGTTTTCTTGTTTGTTTTTTGGTTTTGTTTATTTTTTTGTCCTAATCAATGCAATAGCCAAGTAACATTCAGTGGAGAAAAAGTAGAAGATGGATAAGAAAATATAAACTGCTTCAGAACAAGTGCTGTTGTTGTGGCTTTTACAGTTCTTTGCTTAGTTTTTTGTTTTGTTTTTTTTTAATTGCTCTTTAGTCATCACAATTTGGTATAAATGCAGTCCAGAGTAAAGTGTTTGTAGCCATTCACATGTAGTATAGTGACACAGAAGTGAGATCTTGGAATGCTGCCCTTAATGTAGCAATTTCACCAGTTTCTTGCAAAACTGTGCTCTCCTACCCTTTCTTATTAATAAACATGATATCTGTTTGCTCTCCTTTCATCCTGCACAGCTGTACCCTTCTCTTTCATAAAGAGGCAGTCACAATTTTGTTTATCACACTTAAATACAGATTTTTTTCTTCTCCATTTATGAATAGCAGGCTTGGATTTTCCTTATGGAATAGAAATTCAAACAGCCCTGACATTTAGATGTAAAGGAATTGCTCCAAATGATTACAGTTGTGTTAAAATGAGTCACTCACTTTTGATACAAACTTCCTGACATACACATCCATATATATTAGTCATGATGACATCATTGAAGAACTATTTTTACCTTTTTAATAAAAGCAGAGTGCATTTGTCAACTCATCAAATTATATTTAATCCAGTGAACATACAGATGGGTTAGGAAAGACACATGCTTTCAAATAACAGCACAGCTCCTTTCTACATGTCTGAAAATGTTGTGCTTGTAAAAACATGTAAAATGTTTGCACTCTTTGAAATGCAGGTGAAAAACCCACTGTAAAAAAAAAAAAAACAAACCACAAATAAAGAATTAGTTTTACTAAGGACAGTGAAACTTACCTGTCAACAAATGCATGGTGTAATACAAAGATAGGATCATTTGCAGAACCTTGTACTTGGGACATGGAGCCATTCATGTAGATGTGAAGTGCGTTATGCAAACCGCTTTGCGCTGGGTTTGATATCGCAGTCTGTGGATCAGCAAAGCCTGTAGACTCAAGAGAAAATCATATGCTGATGTGACAATGTGTATAATTCCTTTTCCAGTAACAGTGAAGATCAAAGTACTTACTTTCCCTTCATTTACATTCAGTTTTTTAGACAAGAGCTTAGGAAAACTTGTAAAGGAGTGCTAATATATTTCAAAGGCATAGCAAAGATGAAATTAAAATAAGCTAAATTAAAACTCCTGCCATGTAGCTAATGTAGCGTGTCAGCAAATGTACTGTTTAATTGCTTTATATTTTTAAATTTCTTTGTTCATTTTGTCTGGCTGGTAAAACGCAAGATAATCCCTATAGACATTTATGTGTGGACATTTATTTATGCTGAG
This sequence comes from Donacobius atricapilla, assembly GCA_013397315.1. Classification (NCBI taxonomy): domain Eukaryota; kingdom Metazoa; phylum Chordata; class Aves; order Passeriformes; family Mimidae; genus Donacobius; species Donacobius atricapilla. The sequence continues at coordinate 1,765,583 of WBMY01005592.1, read as the reverse complement.
AAAAGTTATTCACTTTATTTTCATTTTTAATCTCTATACTTACAGGCTACTAAACTAAGCTGGCTATTTTATCTCATCATATACTCAGTCATCTATTAATGTTTGTCTCTATTGAACACATTCTTTTATTGGTAGGAGCCAACAAGCCTTCCTCTATAGAAGGATTTGGTGAGTAATCAATAATCTTTTATAGAGTCAGACCTGTAGGATGGAGGTCTGTAGACTGCTGTTATTTTGGAGGATGCTTAAAAGGCGGGCTTTAGGAAGAGTTTACACAGATCAAGTCCAGAGCAGGAAATACCAGAAGATGAATTTGTGCATTCGTTTTTATCTTGGAAGCCTGTCTAGATTTAACTCTGATGTTATACCCCTATTCATGATCCCATCAGCCATGCTTCCAACCCATTTGCAAGGACTCCTAGTAAAAGGCAACTCAGCCATCTGATCCTTCGCTGGGATTTTCCCAGAGAATAGGAGGAGAAAGCTGTACTGTCCTCCCAGTCTATTTCTGAACCTGATGCTAGTTCTGATATTTAACCCATGCCACAAAATCTCTCATATCGGTCTCTTTTTTTGGTTGCTGAAGATGTCTTCCTCTCACAATTTCTGTAAGCTGTAGGACGAGGAAGCATAGTAGAGGCACATTAAAGCATCTTCACAATTTAATTACCAAATAAGAAGATCTGTGTACAATATGATCATTGTGTTGACCCTCAGTGTTTCCCAAATATTGTTGCAGTTTATTATATCTGCAAGACCGAGAAAATAAAGATATTAGCTTTTTTCTATGGAAAATTCCTAATGGACTTTGAACACTTTATTTACTTATTTGGACCAAGAACTAGTATATGAATGAGAATCAGTAATATACTTTTGAAGTGAATCTCCCAACAATCTTGCTATTTGAGTCTGTGACTCACACCACAGGGCAATTTCTGACTTTGCAAGCTGGATTCATTTTGTAGAAAATCTAAAATGTGCCAACTATCAGTGAGTGTTCACTTCAGGGGACTGAACTACAGTATGAAAGCACCCCTTCCCTGTGAAAACCATAATGTGTAACATGGAATTTGGGTCCACAGTTTCATCTGCTTTGCTCTGGATTTACTCCTCTCTGCCTCACACAAGGTATTACTGAGATGTGGCTAGAGTTGTCTAACAAGTAGTGTCATACTCTTGAACTTGGAAACCTGAGTTTTTCACACAACTGGGACTCTGATCTTCTGTGTGAAATGATTTCATTGCTTTTCCACTCTGGATTCCCTCATTGGGCTTTTTGTTGTCAGTCAACCTCTTCAAACAAGGGGAAAGCATCTGGCATAAACCCACTGGTATTCATAGTAAGAATCAAATTGTAACCATAGCACCTAAGAACCAAAATATAATAGTAACCATCCATCCATCTTTCTGAGTCTATAGTATGACAAAACTTCTGAGAAATTCAGGGGAAGTCAGAGTTGAAAACATAATTAGGATATTTGGAGAAAGTAGAGTTGTCTTACTATGACTATTATAAATCTTTAAGGCAAAGGAAGTCTGGATTTAGGAAACAAAGGAAAACACATTAACACCTGCAGATTTTAAGTACAGCAGCTGTGGACCAGGATTCTGGGAGAGTCTGCTTGGTGACATAAACAGCAAAGGATAGAAGTCCTCAGAGTGAAAACTGAGCCCACAGAAATCTGCATGATGGTGAATGCTATGTCTCCCAACTATCAAATCAGGAGAAAAAGAGTAAAATATTACTTATGAAGAATGATGTACATTGACAGCCTGTCCAGAACTCACAGGAAGTAGTGGCAAAAATTTTGGCTTTCTTGCAGCACATGGTTATTGGAACCAGTCAATTTAGCAATACTAGGACATTTCTGTGAACATTAAGTGGATATCATATATCTGTGTATCATTCTGAAGCAATTTCTCCACTTATATTCCACTTCATTAAGTATGTAAGTATGTTTAAGGGAAGAAAAACTTTTTGCAGGGTCTGGGTAGACAGCTAGATGTTTGATATCAGACTTTGGATGCTTTTTACATTTCTTAATGCATTGCAAGCGCTTCATCTAATCATTCATAAAAATACACAAAATGCTCATTTTGGCTCCGGACAGCTTTTCACGGAACATCTGCACATAAGCAATTTATATTAATCATCAACATCTCTGCACTGGAACAGCTTTAGCAACCCCGCCCTCTGGATCCAGATAATTGGTGTGCATGCAGTCAGGGTCAAAGGCAATGTCTTGTTTAACCCTGCACGTGAAAAGTTCTAATATATGATCTCTTGTTATGAAAACTCCATATGAATTTTTAAGTTAGCAGGAATAAAGCCAGGATCTGATGTCACTGTATCTTATTAACTTGGATCTTGTTCTTTTCTCACAGACTTTTTAAAAGACTTCAGTACAATCAGCTATGCAGGATGACATACTACAGTGGATTCACCCAAAAAGCATATGTGAAAACGTCCCAGTTTTTTTTCAGAGTACAGGAAACTTTGCTGAGGTAGCTACAGTAAAACCACCTCTAAAGCAGATGTGAGACTACAGGTACAAGCAGTGAGCTGAAATAAGAGTTCCTTGTCTCTATATAGGGGAACTCTTCTTCCTCCAGCTGCCTTGCCCCATGCTGTGCCTTCTTCTCCTCTGCACTAACTTTACCTCGTCAGTCCTTTTGGGAACTGATTTCACTGACTATTCTGGCAGTAAGCTACCCTGGAGTATGGGATGTCAGGGGTTTTTTTCCAGGCCATTAAAATGCAGAATCTCACTTAAGGATATGATGAGAGCAAGCGATGGTACCAAAGAAGGACTGACAAATGGGTGAGGGAGATTGCAGTGAGCTATTAAATCACCTTGGCCAGTATAGGAAGCTGTAACATTGAGACGTTCTTATAAACCCTTGCTTGATCATGGTGCATCAGAAATAGCTATCAGACATATATCAGTGAAGTTTGTCCAGTGATTTGGATAAGAGAAAAATCACAGTTTTAGGGCTTCATAACCCTCATTCTGCTCCTGCTCATAACACTGTTGATCAACAACAGTGATTCAGTGGATTTGAAGTAGCTTTACTGAGCCAGGCCAATTTAATCAGGTGGGAATTCAGACCAAAGTTTATTATAAAAGAAACTAATGATGCCGCTCAAAATTAAGGCTGCCTGACAGTTTTTAGGATGGTATATAGACAGTTCTCATTGAGCATGCAATTAGGTCAGATGTATGTCTTTTAATAGAATACTTAATTATATTAACTGTGGATCTTGCAATCTCCTAACAGAGACCACAGAAGTCCACGCACGATCAGTCAAGTGTAGAACTTTATGTACTGAAAGCAGGTAGTGTTTTCCTCAGTTGCTCATTTGCCACTGACTGAAGTGCTGTAACTACACTTAGCAGCAGGTATGCAGAGCTTGGAGAGCATTAGCACTGCAAAATGCTACAGAAATGGAGGATTCATTCCAACGATCCTATCAGCTTTAATTATCTTGGGGAACTGCTAAGCATCTCTGGCATTCTTAGCAACATTTAAATATGTATAACAGTTTTGCAAGTAGTTTTCTGAACTGCAAGACAGAATTTCTTACAAAATAAATTTTAGTTTTGTGTGACTTTCTAGGCCAGTGGTAAAGACAGCAGGTACTTTAAAGGTCCAATTCTGCTTTGCATGTTGCTTGTTGAGGGGATAGTCTGAACTCCCAGTCAATTTGCAGAAAACACTAAGCTGGATGGTCCATCTGCCAGAGGGCAGGAATCACAGAACCTATGAGGTTGAAAAAGACCTTTGAGATCATCCAGTCCAACCTATGACCAAACATCCCCTGTCAACTTGACCATGACTCTCAGTGCCATGTCCAGTCTTTCTTTAAACACTTCCGGGGATGGTGACTCTACCTCCACCCTGGGCAGCCCATTACAATGCCTAATCACACTTTCTGTGAAGAAATTCTTCCTAATGTCCAATCTCAACCTCTACGGGCACAGCTTGGAGCTATGTCATCCCATCCTGCTGCTAGTTGCTGGGGAGAAGAGACCAACCCCACCCGGCTACAACCTCCTTTCAGACAGTGATAAGGTCCCCCATGAGCCTCCTTTTCCTCAGGCTTAACAATCTCAGCTCCCTCAGCAGCTCGTCATAAGACATATGCTTCAGAGCCTTCACTACCCCGTTGCCCTCCTCTGAACTGAAAGAAAGCCGGATTGATGGGCTGAGGAAAATTGTATGAGGTTCACCCAGGTGAGGTGGTGGTTCACAACTTGAGTCCTACAGGTCTGGGGAAGAGTGGCTCGAAAGCTGCCCATTGGAAAAAGACCTGTTGGTTGACAGCAGCTGAACATGATCTAGGGTATGCTCAGATGGCTAAGAAGGCCAGTGGCATCCTGGACTGGATCAGCAGGACCAGGGCCATGATTGCCCCCCTGTACTGGGCACTGGTGAGGCCACACCTCAAATCCTGTGCAGTTTTGGGCCTCTCACTACAAGAAGGACATTGAAGGGCTGAAGCGTGTCCAGAGAAAGGTAACAGAGCTGGGGAAGGGCCTGGAGCGCAGATCCTGTTAGGAGCTGCTGAGGGAGCTGGTGATGTTTAGTCTGGAGAAAAGGAAGCTCATAGGGGACCTCATCACTCCACAGCTGCCTGAAAGGAGTCTGCAGCAAGATAGGGGTCAGTCTCTTCTCACAGGCAACAAGGAACAGAAGAGGAAATTACCTCAAGTTGCCACAGGGGACGTTTAGAGGAGATTTTAGGAAATTTGTTTTCCATGAAAACGGTAGCTGGGCATTGAAACAGACCGTCCAGATAAATGGTAGAAACACCATGCCTGGAAGTGTTTAAAAACATCTGGATATGGTACCTGGAAATATGGTTTAATAGTGAAAATGGCAGGTTAATGGTTGGACTTGGAGATCTTAGACATCTTTTCCAATCTTAATGATTCTGTGATTTTATGTTTTAATTATGGATATGACAGTGTGGATTTTTGTTTGGAATCAATGACCTTAAATGTCTTTTCCAGTCTAAATGATCCCATTTTACCTGAGTATGATTTTTTCTTTAATAAAGTTTTCACATTTTAGAGAAGTTCAGGTCAGATAGATGCATCTGCTTTAAAACAGGAGGAATAACAGAATTTTAAGGCCATATTCTTGAAGCTCTTTGAAGTTAATAATGTTCTTCTAGCTTATATTTGTGTAGTATTTATGCCATTGGCAAATCCACAGGAAATTTTTCAGGTTTATATCCTACATACTTTCTCAGATGATGTTATTACTGTAATCCCTCTAGACTGTGCTACCCGCAAGATCCATAGAATTTGACCTATGTGACTGGATTAAATAAAAATCTGTGGTTATCTAATTTAGACTATGTCAGCATCTACTTACTTTTTCTTAAAATTTGTCTAGTACAGTTTCAATGTGATCTGTGCTGAGTAGTCTTTCTAGTTCTCTAGCAATGGCTCTTTGCAAATTGACATTAGTGTGCAGCATGAATTTACCTAGAGGTGGAGGTTCAAGCTGATGAGGAATGTTGGCTGTAGCCTGAAACTTTTTCAATTAGAAGTTTTCTGTTGGCTTATTTCATTTTTAGAAGCCATTTTTTCTATAGCTTTATGGATTGCTGTGAAAATACTGAGAAAAGTTTTCCAGATGAAAATTTCTCATGTCAGAAAAAAGAAAAGGAAAATATCCTATTGAAATGAAATTACATTTTGAAATGTTTGATGTTTTATTCCATTATTTCATGACAGAATAGCAGTAACAATACATAACTGTGACAGACAATGGAATGCTATGACATGGTTTGGCTTGATACCATTTGTCACAAGTTAATTCATGAATAATGAAAGTGATACAGGGTTTTAGAAATTTTTAATGTTCTTCTGTGACTTTGTGCAAAATTTAGAGGGCCATGATTTTCATTTGAAGTTTTTGTGAATAAACTAATTTAAACCGTGGAGTCTGCTCATCATGAAAAAGAAAATCTAAGTTTTTCAGCCATTTCTTATTCTTAGGAAGAAGCATTCAAGGTGCCACACACCAAAACTCAACTGAAAAAAAAGCCAAATTACTTAATTTGCAGTCAGCTAATCCATTTCTAATCTTTCCAGATGATTTTAAACTAGGCTGATTTTCTGTTCTCATGTATCCATGAAGTCAGAAGTGTTCCCCAGTTAGGACCATGAATCAACAAATCCTATTTAGAATAATTGCTTCTAGGGGAAAAGTGTAAACTGCTCTTAACCTGTTGTTTTTCATTCGTGGCAGAATCTGGTCTGTTACAGAGTGAGAGGGCAATTCATGAGTGCAGCCTCATGGGAGTGTTTTATTGAACAATATTGACCTTTTCTGTTTATGGCTGTTGTGATATAAATTCTTCAGTGACACAATTTCTGTCTCTGCAGCAGCACTTTATGTTAGTCAAACAAATTTCAGCCTGGCTTGTTGTCATCTGCTCATAATGATGCTGATACTCATCTATTTGAAGGATAAAAATTTTAGCCTTTGTTCCGGTGCACTGAAGAGTAAAAAAGCATAGTTTTGCCCAGAAGGAGATGTTCTATGTGATCACAAATATTTTTCATTACAGAACTGAAACTGAGGTGTAAATCTCACATTAGTGTATATTAGGAGCTGCTCAGTTACAGTCACTGACTTAGTTCTGATCACCTTTCATAAACTTAGAGTAACTCCAATAAGGTCAATGCACTTTGGATTTCCTTGGGATCTAAAAGGAATTCGAATTTGACCTAAGGTGTATTGGCACAAAAATTGTACAAATAAGTAAAGCAGGGTTGAAAAATGTTTTGCTTTGAAAAAGAACAAAATGTTAGGACCTACAAAGGACTTACAGGTTTGTAAGAACACAGTCAAGAAGTAGGCACAGACACAGTAAATGCAAATTGCCAAGCTTGGCATTTTTTACACAACAAAAAACAAAGCCATTTTTAAGAAAGGAACTAATGCAATTATATTTTTTTCAGTAAAATTTCTTTTAAAACTTTTCACCATCTTTTTCAACATTAGCCATGAATTCTTGACTTCACATTGCAGTTCAGTATCTTGTTAGCTAAATAAGATGGTTGGCAGAAATGTTTGTGGTCCTGAGGTGAAGAGCTGAGTTGAAATAATTCAGGTTAAAAAACAAAATAAAAAAACCCTCCCACATACTGTGCTTTTGCTTTTGTTTACAATACCAGTAGCATGATGGTAGACCCTCAGTAATTCTTTACTGGTTTACTTCAATTCCTTTTTCTCTGCCCCTTCTACTCCACCCTTTGCATCTATTCACACAATTTATGGGGTAAAATGTAGGCAAATTTCTACTCATTTATGTCACCTTTTTCTTTCCAATACTTCATGTATTTTCTGTTTTCAAGGAGAGAAAGCACTGTTATGTTCTGAGATGCAGAAAATGATTGTCTGGATTCTTTCTAGGTTGCAACAGACAAATTCTGAATTTCTAACTATTTTTAAAACAGAAAATTGTCCACTTTTCCCAAAAAAGCTTTATGGCATTCCACACTGCACTAAGACTTGACACATCAAAAATTTTGCTGTCTTAGAATCATAGAATGGTTAAGGCTGGAAGGGACTTTAAAGATCATCTTGTTCCAACCCCTCTGCCATGGTCAGGGATGCCACTCACTAGGTCAAGTTGCTCAGTGCCCAACCAACCTAGCCTTGAACACTTCTAGCAATGGGGCAGCTTCTCTGGGCACTCTCTGCCAGTGCCTCAGTATCCTCTGAGTAAAGAATTTCTCCATAATATCTGATCTAAACCTTCACTCTTTCAGTTTAAAACCATTACCCCTTATCCCCTCACCATCTGCCCATATAAAAAGCCACTCTCCCTTTTTTCTTATGAGCCCCCTTAAAGTACTGGGTGGCCTCAATAAGTTTCCCCTGAAGCCTTCTCTTCTGCAGGCTGAACAGACCCAGCTCTCTCAGCCTGTCTTCATAAAAGAGTTGTTTCATCTCTCTTATCATCTTTATGACTCTTTTCTTATCCTCACTCCTACTCCTATTTTGTATTGTTATGCCCTTATGCAGTTCCTTGTGAACCAAAAGCTCTGGGAGACCAAAAGTAGATCATGTTTGATTCAGGCGATATATGATATTGTAGAAATATGTTTATTGATAAATGTACAATGTGTTATCCTAGCATATTAGCAATTTTAAAAGATTCAAAAGAGTTTAGTAGTCAATTAAGAATTTCTTTTAGTATAGAACTTTTGCTTCCTAACCAACTAGGAAAATTCAAAACAGATTAGATAGCTAGATAGGTAAGATAAACAACTAAATTCTTTTGGACATTGTAAGTCCAAAATAAGTCCTAAGTGTCATTTTTGAGGGATAACTTAATGTATGTTCCTTAGAGTTTGGGAAAAAGTCTTCTGTGGAGTTCACAGTGGAATGATGTAGACATAACATGTCTGCTGGCAACATCCTCTTTCACCCTTGTTATCCAGCCTGGTCCCTGGACGACAGCGAATTCCAGGGCAAACATGTACCCTCCATGGCTACATGGTTACTTATGGTTGTCCACAAGCAGATTATTGGATGTTCTCCTTTTCTCTATGCTGTATGTTTTTTGCTGTGCCTGGTGCTGGCTGTAGCAGGAGACAGTATGTCCTAACTGACTTAGGGTCTGAGCTATAGTTTCTAGTTTGTTATCAAATGCCTTTAATGTTGTTCTTTCTGTCTGCTGCTATTCCAGGTGAAAGCAGGAATAACTTTTTCTTTCTTTTACACTTCTCTTCATGAAATCTCAGACTGCCCAGAATTTGTAGACTCTAACCCCAGAGAGAATCAATTTACAGATGGAAATGGTGTAACAGAATAAAGTATGTTACCTTCCAAAGTGTTTCGGAAACTGTAATTGGCCATTTTATCCATGGGTCCAGATTCATACTGAGTCAGTGAAAGGCAAAATTCGACATCAGCTGAGGATGGGAGCCTTGGGGTCCTTGATTTATCATTGTTTCCAGGATTTCTTCTTATAGGCCCCTCATTCGTGGCACTGCATAAAGCCTGTTGGCTGTTGTACTCTTCAGACTGAGTGCAAATTACCTGTATAAAGCACCTTCTATTAGAGGAGTTGCAATTGCAAAAAAAATAAAAACAAAAGAGGTAATCTGATGAATTTTTTTAAGAACAAAGAAAATGTACAATGTCATAAGTTTGTTTCAAGGTTATATGTCATTTTTTACGTTTTATGTGTATAAGTTTAATATAAGATGGTTATTTCATAGAGAACAGCCCTCTAATACAGTGCACATTTTGAAATAATACATGGATCTGTAACTGAAATTACCCATGTGGACTAAGACATCAAATCATTCATGCTCTTGAAAACTCAGTGAGGCTAAATTCAGTGTTACTCGCTAATGCAGCAGGACACAGTTAAATCTGCTGCTGAGTTTGCTAAATGGAGGATGTATGGCTTCAGTAGGCTACTGAAAGCCATAATCACAGATATTTTTTTTACCCCACACAGTAAGAATGGGAAAGGTTGACATGAAATATGAAAAAAAATTAATGTGAAAATATCTGTGTGTGCTTTGTCAGGGTAAATGGACACTTACTGTCTCAATGATGCTACATGTATGGAATTTGCTGCTGTACTTCCTAGAAATGTTGCAGATATGAACTTATATCACCAACTGAAATACCATAATGATGGATATTGTGAAAGGATCTTAAACAGAGAGATGGATAAAGATGTAAAATATTGCCAGAATCCAGCATTATTTATATGAATGTTCTGAGTTCACAGACAAAGTCCAGTTACAATGGCATAAAAAGTCAGTATTTGTCAGATGACCTGCAGAAGCTGCCAGTCCAGTTTGAGACTCCTGGAAGAGCAAGGTAGTTCAGTGGTGGGTTTATGAGAATGAAACAGGACAACAGTGGCTCAGAATTCCCAGAAGTTGTTTTGTATCCTTAGCAGGTAATGTTGAGGCTCTGAATCAAACTCAACTGTCTATTGTTTTGCTTTCCCTCTGAAAAAAACCAACAAAACAAGTACAACTCCAAACCACCAGAGTCCTTTAAAACACAGGACTCTGCAGTTAGCAAGTAATCAATGTAGTTAATGAGAAATTTGGATAGAGAAAGAATAGGTCTCATTAGTGACTGAGACATCATAGGGGAGAAAACACCTAACACTGAAACCTCAACCTCTTTTATCCTGAAGGTATATTTCTGTTTCATGAGCCAAAACGATGAACAAGAAAGGGAGAATGAGATGGAAGAAGGTGATGTTCTCTATTGAAGGAAGTGGGAACCATGGACCTATACTAGCCACACAGAAACTGTGAGATTGAAGCAACACTTTGGGATGACCCCTGCAGTCCGGAGAGAGGGAGGCATCTCCTGAGTATGATTCAGCTCTCCCAAACCAGATGTCTGGTAGGTGAGATGTACTTACCTCTAGGGGTGCCTGACTCTCTCCATTGACTAAGTCAGTGAAATAAAATGAGTAAAAAAATCAATGCATAAATTGTCTCTGGACTGCAGTTAGCAAGGGAAGCAAAATTAAGAGTGTTCAACTTAATGCTCCATTTCTGCATTAGGGTGGGATGAATCACACCCTGAAGGCTCAGATGTGCTTCTGAACTAACTAAAGACAGAGCCAAAGGCAAGCTGATGTGCTGCTGAACTAACTTTTGAATGAGTGGCAGGAGATCAGATGAATCCTTTTGTAAGTGATTTGATGACAAATTCGCAGATAATGTTTGATGAAGCTGGTAACATAACACAGAGTCCTTATAAATCTGGAGTTCATAAATGATAAATTTTCTATGAATATGAATATCATTAAAAAATTATTCTCATCTTTTTTGGGGGGTTAAGCGTAAGAAAGCTTCTCAGAGCAATTTATCCTTAGACACTGCTCTGTTAGCTGCAATCTGTCCATGTCTGTTAAAACCTCTGAGGTGCCCTCAGTAGTTGGAGGCCATAGGGAGTTTTCCAGCAGAGAGTTGCAGGAGCACATTTCCCCCAGAAGCTCACCAAATGGGTCAGGATTGTACCTCTAAGAGGTACTCAGGTCAGCAGTGTGTCTCTAAGGAGTCTCTTCTAAGAATCTCCATCAAGAAGGGAGAGGTTAATGATAGGGAGAGGGCCACAGTTAGTAACAAAACCCATAGTTTATGCTGGTTTTATGATTGGTTTGTGTTACTGAGTGAGCTGATTCCCATTAGAAGGAAAATAGGTGGATGTTGCAGGAGAAGCTCTAGTAATTCCCTTGTTTATAAAAATGTACCATTCTGTGTCCCTAGAAGTGCCTTAGTGATGAAGGCAAATGTGTCTTGGCTGGTGAAGCTCAACCTGTTTCTCAGTTCTCACTTGGCTCAGAAACTACCTATGTGTGGATTTTCTATCTGTCTCTGCTGTGGGCTTTATCTTTGTTCATATCTCCTGGGTTTTCCATCCTCCCATCTCCTATCTTTCATAATTTTCCTACTGCCCTGGGGATATACCCTTATTGTGTCTTAAAGAGGAATCTCATGCTATGTTCAAGACCCAGTTTTCAGATATTCAGACAGTGAATCTTCAAGCATGAGCTTAAAATATCTCTAAACAAAGAAACTTTTTCCCCTTTGTTCTGTTTATCCATTTCAGTGGGATTTAATGTACTTGTTAATGTCACAAGGCTTGTGAATTTTTAGAGTGCTAATGCTTTTTTCCATTTATGTCTCAGTGTAGCCCTTATTAACTGTCTGACTAACCAAATTCATCCTAAAAAGAAGCCAGACATTTCAAGAAAAGTTATGGTCAAGAAATGCCACAACATAAGATTAACCAGAATGCTTTTCCAGAAAGATTTAACTTAGGTGATATTAATTATGGGTCTATTCTGAAACTATAATTTGCTGTTGTAACAGTCATGTGATGTGTAAGTGATAACAGAGCATAGATCGGTCAAATGGTTCTTTCTGGATGTAATCTGCATAAAGCATACATAAAATGGGTCATGTCATTGCCTTCTTTTCTTTCAGTGGGAATACTTTCTACTATAAATGTGTTAGTTTAAAACATGATATTTTATTCCCTTTGAGAACAGTCCTGAGGAAATTTCTCAGTTCACCCTGGACAAATCTTCTAATTCCAGCTGAACCTGCTTGTGTGAATTCATCACTTCCAGGGAAATTGTTAGGAAGATACTCTGAGGAAAAATCTTATGTAAAAAGTGGGCAGAGCAAATACCAGTAGATGGCAGTCCAGAATATGCAGCATCACTCTGGACCCTGTAGCACCCAGCAAAAAATATCCCTCTGTGCACTGCAGTTGAGATCTTGAACACAGCTCTTCAGAGTGCTTCTTAGAAACCAGACTGTAAAGACTACTGTCTCACACCTTTGGCAAATGGGAAAGCCTTTTGTCTTTTACTTTGCAACTGCTTGCACAGACCAGACCCTGTGCCAAAATAAAGGGAACTTCATTACAGAAGATTTCAGTGACCAGTCTTGCCTGCTGTCTTTAAATTCAAAGCTTTGGGGAATTTTGTGACAGATTTCTTGGAGATTTGTGCTCACAAGGGCCTTCAATGCTGGTAATATACACCTAAACACTCAGGAAAAGAGAATTCTCTATGGTATTGAAATATGTGCTCACTCACAAAGTGACACAAAGTTCCTCAGTTTGTTGGGGCAGTAGAGCCACTCAAAGGGCTAACCCACACCTCTGTGCCCTTTAGAACAGATCCCTTGCACTGCTTCTCCTCTGAGGCCACTGAGCCCCCCTCCAGAAGCTGCACTAGCATATTTTCGTAGTGCTGTGTTGCAGATCAGATAGCCCAAAAGAACCACTACAGACTACAGTCAAGAGCAGCCACTTGCTGATGTGTGCCAGCCACAGAGATGTGATGTAAGCACTTCATGGCCTTCCTTAACAACTCCCCTTATCCCTGTTTGTCCTACATGAATTCTAGACTCCTGAGTTGGAGCCTTGGGTACCATTATGGAGTCAAAAGAGATTTTGTACTGATTCATTGTCTTTGTCTTTCTCCTCTTATTCCCACAACCTTACATGGGAATGCCATTAAAGCACAGCTCTCACACTGGAGTTAAAACATTTGGCAGCTATAAAGAGGTTTAATTTTTTCTCTTTTCTTGCTGCATTAGGGCCTGGCATAATTTAATCTTAAGTGGGATCCAGAAGCCATTTACTCACCAAATTGGGAAAATGCAAGGAGTCCCCAGACACAAGCTGTACCTTGGGACCTTGTTTTTATAGATGGAACTTTGAAAGGTTCTGTATCTGCAGCAGACCAAAAGGGTTTTAAGAGATTTGTGTATATTTATATCTGGTCCTTCACTGCTGAATACTGCAGGAATGGAAAAGTTATACATGAAGAGGACTGAAAGAAAAGGGAAAAAAATTCAAAGCAAAGCCTTGAAGAAATTCTAAGAAATAGCTAAAAGGGTAAGGTCCTTAATTGTCTCTCTTCCCCTTATGGCACATACACAAACTGGGGGAGCTGTGAAACTCAAGCTAAAAGGAGATGAGTCAAACATGAACTGACAGCATTAAAACAAACCTGGGGCCTTCAAAGTATATTCTCAGCCTTCAGTAAAAGCTGGCTGAGTTTCACCTTTTTGCTTGAAGGCAGCCCAGAACTTGAAGGCAACCTATACCCCATTAAACACCTCAGAATGGTGCTGGGCTGGAGTAGGGATGTCTGTTAGCAATTACTGATGGAGTATTCACTAGCACCTCCTGGCCTGACAGGCCGTGATTGCCTGCTCTCCAGCTGTCTCCAAGCTCTACCGTCGCTGCTGCTGTCTCCGTGTCTACCGTGAAATCGCTTCTCTTGAGAGAGAGATGGTAGGTTTCTTCTGCTGGAGAATTATCAACAAACCCCAGTTCGTATGAAATCAATCTAGCTATTGACTTATACACCTCTAAAGGTGTGTATTATTTTTTACTTTAGGTAACCCCTGAGCAAGCATGGCTATACACCAGTGGCCAGCCAAGTATTCAGGGACTCAGCTCCACTGTCACCCACACATGATGCCATGGACAGCCAATCACAGGGACATAGAGGCTGAGGATATCCAGCTGCTTCTGCTCTGCACAGATTGTGATACCTTCCTGCTGTGCTCAGGAGTGGCATGTGAAGAAGTACCTCTTCCTAACAGGAAATGTTTCAAATTTAGAATCCGTGTAAGCATATCATGAGAGAACACTCTTCATAAGTTCTTTCTTTATAGTTGCTCCATTTGGGCTCTTGTTTTTTAATGTATCATCCTGTAGCTGGCACCACAATCTATTAAGTTGCAATAAAAAAAATAAGTTTGTGAGTTCCTTGGGTGTCCACGAGTGTCTACTCGTGGATGTAAGACTTTGGGTGATTTAAGAATAAAGAAATGCTGGCTTCGGGTGTTGGAATTTCTGAAAATTTCCTGCAGTTTTTAAAGGCAGATGTAAAATAATCTTTCAAATAATGCTGTCAGACAATTCAGCTAGCAATACAACTCCCTGATAAAATGTACTTAGAATTAAATAACTGTGTCTGAATAGATGAATTCATATTTCTTATGAAGTCATGTTTTCAGGTAATGGGTCTAAAGTACTGTCATTATTAGTTCAGAAGCATTTTATCCTTTTTTCTATTTGTGTAACTGGTTCCTCTTTTGAAGTAGCTTTGCTTTTGTGTAAGTGGTTCTTCAGGGTGATATGGAATGAAGTGCTAAGGGAAATTTTCCATGCTTGCAACAAAGAATTGGCAGCTGGCTTACCCCAGCACATCCGAGAGCAGCCAGCTCTCCATGTTGCGCAATTGCTTCTCTCAAGTCTTAGAAGAGACAGGAGAGAGGGAGCTGAAGTTGGTGGTGTTTTCTGCTTACCACAATAGCAAACTGAAATAGCACTTAGGTTCTCCAGCTGTATTTTCTTCATCCTATGTCTAGCACACTGTGGGGATTCCCAGACTCTTAACGTTAACTGCCAGCAGAAAGATTCTGCATTTAATCTGCAGAGGGCTTTTATGAATTTGCAACCCCATTGACTTCAGTTGTTTCTCGAAATTAGTTCTGATGTAGAAGAGAGAAAAAATTAACCTCCCACTATTTAGAATCATAGAACAGTTTTGGTTGGAAGTGACCTTTAAAGGTCAGCTAGTCCAACCCTCCTGCCATGGGCAGGGACATTTTCAGCTAGTTTTTTTTTGGTTTTTTTTTTTTTTT
>WBMY01005592.1:1728193-1750379 GCA_013397315.1 Donacobius atricapilla | reverse complement strand
TTTTTTTTTTTTTTGCAATTCCATTATTTTGAAAAATTGTAGAAAAGAGTACCAAAACAAAAAAAAAATTCTTAAAATGTCATGTCCCATATCATTTTCTGTTAAGCTGAAATGGAATTGCAAAAATTGCTAAAACATTAGTATGTCTCATGCAGTCCTAATGCTGAGTGTAACACTTGAATCATCGCAAACAACTAACTGAAAACATGTGAAAACCTTTCCCACCCACCCTAAAACATGAGCTAAAAAACAAACAAAACCAGTAAAGATTCCTGATAGTCTTGGTGGTAAAAAAGAGGCAGGAATCAGAAGTGTCACTTAGATGACAAATATGAGAAAAGTGTGGATGGATAATTCACTCAGCCAAGTGGTAACAGCATCATGTTGAAGAAAAAGTAAGGTGAAAGCAAGAATTTCAGCATGTATCCATGGGTATCCATGTTGCCATGGCAACCCTTCAATGGAATAAAGTATTTTCTCCTTTCTTTGGGATAAAAAAAAAAAGAAAGAGGGATGCTGTTCTGCAAATACACACTTTACCTTTTTTGAAATAAATCTAAATAATTTCCGAACATAGCAGGCATTGTTTTGTTATGCTTTGGAAAGACACTTAAAATTCTAAAAAAGACACCATATTATTGATGTGCTATTCAAAGACTTCTCTTGTCCTCTTTTTATTCTGAATGCTTGCTAAAAGCCTAAATTCCTTCAAATTCCTTCACATTTCTGGATCCTCCTTTTTTTTTTTTTTCCCCCTAATGCTGTTTAGCTACAGAGCTTAGATAATCAGAGCATTCTGCAGCTGTTTTTGGGTTCAAGCTAAGGCTATTTCTGTTCCCTTTTGATTTTCTGTAGTGATATTATGATCTCTTACTTTGTGCTACTCAAAGGAACTGTATTGACTTTTATTCCCTATTAAGCAATTGTTTTAATTTGGATTCAATTCTAATAAAGAAATATCTTTACCACAAACTCATGGCTGAAAATGCAGATCTGTTCAATCTCTCTCATTCTTTCTCTAGATAAGACAGGAGAGCCATACATAGATAGAAGATAATAGAGGGAAATAATACCCATTGAAGGCAAAGTTAGCACTTATTTTGGAAAGTTTGATAAAATTTTAACATTTCCAGAGGTGGCTGAAAATGTGTGATAAGCATTTTTCAGAAAATACGTGTAAAACATCAGCAAACGACTTAGCTACTCTTACCTGTGTACACTGACACAGTATGTGTTTTAAACATAGCTTATCTTTTATTCCTGAGCCTCTTAAAGTTATACAAAAATATCTCTTTGAGCAACTTGTTCCATTAAAAAATCTTTGAGACTATATTAGTGGGAAGTAACTTTAAATGAGAAATTATAAACTTGACTGTTTCTTAAATATACTTATTGCTACTAATAAAATTTCTGGGCATTTATTACCAAGATGGAAATATCTTAAGAATCTAGACATAATTAATAAAATCTTTGAGAAAAAAAATGAGCCAAACACAACTCTGACAACTGCATATCTTTTAGAAAATTCTGCTAGCAGCTTGCTGTTTCATGTGTATTACCTGCCTCCTCCTGCCTTGGTTATCTCATTCAATATACTATATTGATAGCTCCACTTGACACATGTAACCAGTGCAATACTGGGTTCATTTAATCCACTTTACCACATGTACAATTTTCACACAACCATTTAATCAGCCTACTGCAGAACAGCATTAGATCCACTTCTTTCTGACAATGCAATCTAATCAAGCCAGTAGAGTTGATCCAAATTAAAACTGCTAGAAATAAGAAGAACCTTAGAAAATGGGATCAAAATTCATATTTGTATCCGTATCTATTTTATGCTTATGCTAACACTAAATTAAATGTTTCCAGGAAATTTCTGAGGCACAGATGCCAACTAACATCAATAATCCATGTCTATGTCAATAAAATAATTTTAATCTCATAAACAGTGTGTCTCTATGCAAACATGCTCCTGGGAATGGTCCCTGAAATGGTACCTGTCTGAGGGAGAAAAAGGTATGCCAGAGAATAGCCGAAATAGTTCTGTTACTCAATCTCCAAATGCTTCGATATACACACCCTCTATTATTGAGAGAGCACAAATCAAGACTAAATACAGCACAACCAGCACAATAAACCCTGTTGGGTGCTGATTTGTAGCATGCCAGAATACCCCAGAACTGCTTGAATTTATCTCTCTGTTAAATCACTAAAACTGCCCAGCCTTCATTTGGGCTGTTGCTACAGCAGTAAACAGAAGTTAGATTTAGACAAACATAATCATAGACTTCAACGCCAGAAGCAACTGTTGCTATTGTCATCATGGAGTGTGTCTATTGAAGCTAATAGACCTTTGTCACTGTATTTTAGGCAATGTGGCAGCGATGAGCAAGAGACAAAAAAAGCTCTCAGTGTTAGAACAGTGCACTATAGTTCAGCTACATGAGACCTTATCACTTATGTATACACGTAATCTCAGTGTGTTTTATGGGCTCATTTGAAGTGCTTTTAATTGGAAGGAATCACTATTGTGTTTGCCTCTCAGTTCCTTTGAACAACAGAGATTATTTCTTCTCTATTTCTTTTAACTACTGATGTGAATTACATAGCTGATTCTTCTCTGCTCTAAAGGTTTGGTTTACTTGTTTGTCTGTTTATTACCATTGAAAGCAGGTCAGATTAATTTGATCGTTTTTATCTTGTGGATGGGAGGAATACACTGGGAGAGGGGTAAAGTGCCTGAAAAGCCTTTGCTTCTATTTCCGTCATTCAGTCACCTACTGTTTTGCAATGGTTCTAGAAATTTATGTGCATAAATCCTGCTTCTCTGACCTAACTGGCACACCAGAAACAAGCATGTTTAACCTGCTAAAGGCCATGTTTGGAAACAAAGGCATAACTTTACCCCTTCCACTTAACTTCTATGTTCTTAATTAAACAACCTAAATCCTACAGTCGGAAAAAAATGAGATAAAGTTACAAACAAACAGTTCTAAATGAAGATTATGCCCACGTAAAATCAGATTTGGTCTCTGGTATCACTTACTTTCTCTCCAAGAATATCAAAGGGAAAGCAGTATGGCTCAGCTCCCAGCTAGTGCACCTCACCTAAGTGCTTAAAATCAGATGGGATCATTTCCTTCCCCTTTACTCAATGGGTTCTTACCTGCCACGAGGAGAAAATTGATGCTGGGCTGAGTAAGTTAGGGTCGGTGGGATGTCTGCCACCCATGTACTCATCATTGCAGACCTCACAGTCCTCTGCATCTCGCCAGTCCCAGTAGGGGATGGTGAAGTTCTCATCACCCGTTATCCTCTGGATCTGACGTTCCCACATCAGCAGGAAGACCCGATGCCAAGGCAGGAAACCAGGGGCTTCGTGGGCAAAATCAATATCCCGCCACACACTGGATCCACCTAAAAGTGTGTCTCGAGAGGCATAATAATGCATCCACACAAAGAGATCATACACATTGATGTCTCTGAACATGGGGTTGGAGCCGTTGTTCATCTGAGTATATGTGCCAGTGGCAATAACATAGTCCTGGCTAGGGATGTTCTTTGCCAAGTTAAGATAGGCAAGAAACTTGTTCTTCTCACTGGAGGTGAGCTGGAAGATGTTTCTTCTTGTTTTCACTTGCCTTTCAGTGCAGTTGAGCCCGGAGAAGCCAAACTTGCACTCCCCACAGCTGAATCCCATGAAGTTGCCTTCACATCTACACGTCCGGTTGTAAAATACAGAGGGCCAGTCCTCTCTGTCATCCACTCCTGAAAAAGGGAACTGTGGTCCCAGCGGAGCTTGGGAGAGAAGGATGTTCTGGCAGGACCCTCTGTTGGAAAGCTCCCCACAAGGGGACCCATCTCCATCCCAGGGGGGACAGCACTCCTTGCTCAGCAAACTCTGCACATTCGCACAGACTCTGGGGAACTGCCCAGTGGACGGCTGAAGGATGACGAGCAGAAAACCCAGGGCAAATAGCAGCATACTGACGGAGCAGCAGGAGAGCATCAGCGTTATGCTTCAGTGCGTGGAGTGTTCTCCCTGACCCCTTCAAAGGCCTGCGTGTGGGAGGAATTCCTCCCCTCCACCAGGAATGCTTCACTGCTGACTTCTGCTACAGCACACCCTCCAATGTCCTTTCCCATTCCCACACGAGATGCATTCACACACAAAATACACTTCAGGGTTAATCTCATTATCACATGTTCTAGGTGAAAGCCAAGTGACTTTCTCCCCACCCCTCACAAGTTTCAAAATGCAGACATTTATTACAAACTTTCGTCTTCTGCCTAGCACATGATTGCTCTCCCCTGGCAATTGGAGAGGAAGTAAAATTAGAGTTTGGACACAGAATCAATTGTAAGTTCCTAGAATTTTTAGCTTGATAATATTCTTTAGAGTAAATGGGTGGTTAAGTAAAGACATGGCAGAATTTGATCAGTTAAACAGGAAGAACAGTGAACCTAAAAATTAAAAATATAGAATTTGTGAGCACACTGTTTTATTAAACAGGAAGCAAAAATAAAATGGGACCAGATTAAGTGTGAAGATAGGGCAGAACCAGAACAAATTAATTAACTAAGCATTTTTACATTTCTGTGCAAACTGCCTTTCTCAGATTAGCATATGGCAAAGGGAAGTGAGGGAAGTAATATACTTTCAATCAGAAAACAATTTTTGTTCTCCTGGAATTGATAGCGTTTTCACCGTTGATGACACACAGAAGTCTGCATGACAGTCTTCTCCACAGCTTTGTGGGGAACACAGACAATCTGCCAATAGATTTTCAGGATGCACTTTGAGCATCTGTCTCTGGATCAGAAAGAAACCCAGTGACTCCTGTTTTTCTCCTATTAAGCAGTTTGCAAACACCATGTCTGTGTTCTTTACTCAATATGTTACTGGGCAGCCTCCAGACCACCCACTTCTTGTACAGTAGCCTGAGCAGATCTGACAGAGCTGCATGATCAGATTTAAAAGTTAGACATTCCTTGAAGCTGCCCCTTGCAAGGGGACAACTGTTGTTTTACTACTGGGCAAAGCGCACATGAATTATCCAGTATTTTCTTCAGCTACTACTGCTTTTAGTAAGAGTGGTTTTCTTGTGTTTGTTTCTAACTAAAAGCTTTTTGAATTATTGCCTTGTGCTTAGGGAGGGCAGGAACAACATATAGGCAAATGAAGTGAGAATTTTTCTGGGAAATGAGGCCTTTGCTGGGATCAGGAGGTCATCACATGACCATGCTGACGAGCACGAGGTGCTTTAATCCTGTTGACTTCTACGCCTCAGGTATTCCAAGGGATTATCCCTGAGTCCCACTTCCAGGGAGCCTGTGATGGGGGAGCCTGGAGCAAGAAGGACAAAGGGAAAGGATTTGCTTTTTCAAAAAATATTTCTAACCATAGTCTGATGTTTACTATTTTTTAGCTGATTACCCTGGTTTCTATGTTAGGCTTGTAAAACAGATTCTATCACAGAAATGCTATGTGGTTATTTTATTTTGTTTTATTTTGTTTTCACCTGGCTGTTTGGGAAACCTCACCATTTCATTTACTGTTCCTCCCATAGATGCTACCACAATAATACTATACATGAGGAGAGACTCATCTCTGAGGATAACAATATATATTTTTTAATTTTCACTGAAAAGCTACAAGGATTGGGAGAAACTTGAGGTAGAGCCTCAGAGTGAACCAGAAAGCCCTCAAATATATATTTATTCTGACAGTCATACACACAAATACGTTCAGTAGTCTGTTTTAATATTCAAAAAAGATTTTATGTTCAGTGTTACAAAAGAAGGAACTGAGCCTTGAGAGTTGTCATATGATGAATTTCCAAAGCAGCTGGTTAACCAGGGAATTCCCTGTGCAACGGTACAAATGGGAAGCTTTGAATCAGGGATGTGACTCGGGAGCAGCACACACCCTTCTTGCTTTATAGAGATGTCAATAGTTACTAGAAAGACAACTCCCAGAGTAGAGAGAAAACTTCCTGAAGCTCACCTACTAGATTGCTTGCAGGATTAGGATCAGATTTTCAACACTGTTATAACTAATGCTCAGTATAACTAATGCTAAACTGAGTTTCACAGAAACATGGCCTCTGTATTTCTGACATAGTTATGGACAAAGACAGGGAACACTGCAAGTAAAAAACAACAGCATTTAATGGGGGTTCACCTTACCTCATAAAATCAATTCTTTGTTTCCTCAAAGCTGAGTGGGTTGATCTTCAAAATATCACGTCTTCCTTTTATAAAATGCCACAGAATTTTCTATTCCGGGCTGCTAATACTGAAGCGATCAGTTTCAAACAAAAATATTAGTGTGTTTTAAAAAACTGATAGCTGGCACCATGAAGGATGTATCCCTCAGTATTGCTTGTTAATTACTTGTTAGGAATTCTGTGGGGATTTTAGGTCTAGTTGACTCTGTTGAGTGGGGAAAAAAATTTGGGATGGGAAAATGGAGAATAATTTTAATTGTGGTTATTTTAAAAGTCAAGCATAAAAGTGTGGAGAAACAAAGACTGGATAGACAAAGTTGACGCTGCTCAATGGAGATACAAATTGTCTAGAGATAAAGAGAAAAAAACGGGGTTTTGAGATGGTTATTACAAGGACCACTTGACAATTAGAGAACAAGATAGTCTATTAACCAGACAGGAAATTCAGTCTGATGAATGAGTGGGCTCAGATTGTGTGAAACAGTGAATGTTACCAGATCAATGCTTTTATTATGTGGCCATGTTATTTTTGGTCTGATACTGAGAGACCTAGATACAGTCTTAATGCATAAGAAAATAGGCATTCAGACTGGTATGAAAATACAGGCCAAATATTACAGGCAACTTCTAGGGGCAGGAAAAATGTGATTGATCTGCAGTCCAAAGCAAGGGAGAAGAGGTGCTGATGCGATCAGAGCAGTAAAAGTACAGAAGCTATAGCAAAAGGCAAAGAGCAGTTTCTCCCTGTTATAGACTGAAGATGGCAAGTAGCAGAAAAGTAGTTACCAATCCATCAATCTACAGTTTGCACAAAACTTGCCTCATACCTGTCAGTCTTGATAACAGGACAGTATCTAAGGGGAGTACTAAAGCAATATTTCCTACAGTTTTGTTCCACTCCACTTACACTTCACCTCTGCTTTCAGATCTTTTCTGAAAGGCAGCAAAAGTGACTTCTATCTTTTGGAAGTGTGGTGGGCAGAGTGTAAATTTTGGTATGTGGCTCTGAATGCTTTCTTATCAGCTTTCAGAGGAAAAGTGTCAAACAATATCTTAGTACTATGTAGCTCATACCTGTGGCCTTGATAGCAGGTCAGGTCCCAGATTTAACTAGGTGGATAATATTGTGCAGATTCAGGAAATCCCCGTGACTTCTAAGAGCTCACTGAGTTTGAAAGCACAGAAGGTTTCTCAGCAACCTGCAGGGAAATTATTAATGTTTTTTCTGGGTAATGTTCTGCTAATTTTCCAAGGGAAACTTGCCTGCTGAGGGGTCAGGCAAGCAATCCTCCCTGTGCAAAATTAGTGGTGGAAAAAACTAAGGGGAGAGGAAAGACCAGCCTTTGCTCCGCTGGAGCTCTCCTGGACTGACTCCCCCATCCTGCAAAGCTGCATCCTCTGCCATCATCACAGGTTCCCCACGTTGTGTCCTCAACCAACTGCAGAGTTTTGCTCTTGGAGTTAAAAGCCTAAGCTCTTCCTCCTCCTTCCCAGTGTCCTTTGATTCCAATGACATCTCAGCAAGTTGACTGGAGGAAGCTTCCTCGTGGGCTGCCCGTGGTGCTGGGCTCATCCTCAGAACCAGCTGTATCTAAAAAGTGTCCCTAGGTGCTCCTCACAGACTTGTCCTGCTCCACTTACCCAGCTCTGTAGGGAAACAGAAAAAGAATAAAAACTACTAGTAGCTGTGTGTTGGTTTTCTCTGTGTGCATGCTTTGGAAAACAGATAATCAGTGTATTAAAAACCATGAGGATGACATTTAGCACAGAGCAGGTCTCAGCAGCTCCTGATAGTAAGTGTTCAGTGTCAAAAAATGAAATTTGGAAAAAGTAATGAGTGAATCAGTTGGAATAGATACTGGTATATAAATCAGCTGGGACCCTTGGAGGCTGAGGTCACCTCATATAACCTCTTCTGGATCCAGAGCAGCCAGGCTTCCATTAAACCTAGCTTTTGCTCATAAGTAGAAGTACACCAAATAAGCAGTTCAAATGCATATTTTTTCTCTGAAATTCATCCACACATTATTTTATTCTTAAATTGATCCTTTAAAAACTCAAAAGTTCTGAGGAGATACTATAGTTTTTCTAAAGTGTATCTGAGAGATTTGCTGAGGTAATTAAAAACTTTGTGGATGGCAAAAGAGTTTTACACACCAAAAGAGTATCTTTTAAAATTAAACAAATTCACAAAAATGTGATTAAATGTGGCCAGTTTTAGTGGAAAGAAAATATGTGCAGAAGAAATTAATATCATATGCTGCTTTCAGATTTTCCTTTGAGTATTATCCACACCTGCAGTAAGCTTTTCCTCATTTCGGTTTGAAAAGAGGTTTAGCTGTCTAGACTTTCAGAAACCTCAGAAAACCCCTTAAACTTTGTGATTGTTATTACTAGTGGGTTCTTAAAGTCTGCAGTTTTTTCTTTCTTTGAAAACCCCCTTATCTTCTTAACTCCGGTAGAAAGAGAAATTAGATAAAACCGTGCTGACAGACTGTAATATAAAACATACAGACATCTTCCATGAGATACAATGAGAGAAGGAAAGCTGTGGGAAGCAAATGTTCCCTAATTCCCACATTGCTACCTGCATACCTGCTTATTATTGTGATATTGCAAGCAGTGGAATGTTCTGGAATGGGCAAGAAGGACCTGCAAGCTCAAAGGGTGCACAGGAGAAAGTTGTGTGTCCTCCTTTTGCTTCCCCCATTCTACAGAGGGGAGATCACACGGTCCTTCACTCCCAGATCAGCTCAGGGAGAAAATGCAGACAACAAAGAAGACAACTATAATTGCTCCACTCACGTTTCTATCAATTTAAAACTCTCTACAGCATGTGAAAGATAAGGGGGAAAGACATACATTGTTTAGAATTCAAAAAGTCTTATTAACCTTCCATAACTGTCTGACAGTACTCAAAGGTCCAGCTGCATGAAAGACTCAAATATAATATGCGGCCTCTGATTTCCTCTCCCAGCCCCTTGCCTGCCAAATGATGACTATAATGAAGAATCAAATCTTACTGAATTTTACATTCTCTGTAGAGCTTCACTAATTATTCCGTAGCTAAATAAATATATAAATAAGACCTTGACATTCAATTTCACTTCAATGCAAACAGTGGATAGGAAACTCTATTACTCAGACTGCAAACTCTCTGAATAAAGAACAAAATGTCTTGGTAAGACATTAGGGATCTGGGAAAATGGGGAAAGTCCATCCAATGTAAAATTATTCTGATAATAGGTGACAGTTTTGAGTAACAAAGAGAAGGAGAATTATGAGAGATTTTTCTCATTGTCCTCCTTAATTTTTTTGCCATTACAATGCAGTGTGTTTGAAAAGAAGTAAAAGGAGATTTTTTTTCTTCTGACAAGTTGTAGTTCAGCTGCTCTGCTCATTGCAGCTGAAAATTTTGATGAGTTCACAACTGACCAGATGAATTTAAGACTGAATAAGCCAGAGAATCACAGAACATGAATGCACTATCTCTGGCTCCTGAAGTCTCTGAACCTGAAATTCCTTGAGTAAGGGAGATCACTCTGGGGAAGTGTCCGTACAGTCTTATTCTGTTCCCAGATCCACTGTGCATCTGCCAAGGGCCATTGAAGGAGCAGGATAATGGACAAAAAGGTCCTTTATTTTGATCGTTCCCGTGACAAAAGTGAATGAAATATTGCCCAATGGCAGTGGTATCTCCAGCACAGATGTTACCAGGCATCTGGTCTGCACTGCACAGCAGTGCAAGTAATACAATATACACCTCCTTGATATTTGACAGCAAGATCCTTAAAGCAGTTAGAAAGGAAAAGACACAAAGATTTGGAGTTTATTTTACAAATTTAAAGAAAAGGCCTGTTTTCAACTTTTCAGGAGAAAAAGCAANAAAACAAAAACAAAAAAAAAACCAAGC
Organism: Donacobius atricapilla; assembly: GCA_013397315.1. NCBI lineage: Eukaryota > Metazoa > Chordata > Aves > Passeriformes > Mimidae > Donacobius > Donacobius atricapilla. Next base: position 1,740,230 of record WBMY01005592.1, on the reverse strand, counting down.
AAACAAAAAAAAACCCCACAAAACAAAACAAAACAAATCTAACAATTTTGTGGGTAACAGAGCACATTTTGTTGAGTTTATTCACTTAAGTACTGTAAACATTATTTGTGCACCACTTATACATTCTGGGAGGCTTCAGGTACCTAGAAAAACATTTGAAAAAATGAATGGCCAAGTGTGTTCCTGGAATTCCTTTCTTCTCCTCAGGCCAGGGAACAAAGATACAGAATACAGCAGAAATAAATAATTTAGAAAGCAAGTGATACAACAGTTGTGCAGAGTACTAAGGTATTGAATTAGACAAATTAAAAACTTTAAGAGGTCATATGTTTAATATTTCTAACAAAAGTGTAAGAGAGTCTTGTGACTTAAATGGCTAAATTAATCTTGAATTGTCCCTGGTCAAGCAAGATGGACTTGGCCAATTTTTTGTTGGAGTATGGTTTCAACACAATACCCAAATCACATAAAAGTTTTGAAGGCCTTGAGTGGCAAGGCTAATTTCAGGAACTGTGAAGGACCAACTGAGTTCTGATCACTGTGATTCAGCAGGTCATTTGGGAGGTTGGAGAAGCAAAGTTCTGAGTTCTCAAGGGCAACTTTATATCATGCCTTCCATTTCTATAAAACACATAAAAATACTAAAAGGCCTCATGCTTAAGCCAGGATCTTCTGTTACCCATTTGCTCATCTTCAGATATAATAGACATAATGTGTTTATCTCCCTACAAGGAATATTTAGCTATATTAAAATTAAAGGATTCTATTTTGTGTGTGTATGCCCACTTGCACCGATGCAAAGATGGGCTTTTGCACACCACGGACTTGGACTGACACACCAACAATAAATTGCTACACTTCTCAAATAATTTTTTTGTCGGGCACATAAAAGGTTTTGCTGTAAGCTTTGTGTACATGAGTGAATTTTAGGATTGATCTAGCATTAAGTACTGCCAAATTTATTTTGAACTTGATCTTCCACTCACAGAAAAAGTGCCAAGTTTAATATTATGTTAGGTAAAATTCATTTAAGTGCATGGAAACTGCAGGACAGTGTTGTGCATCCTGACAGCACATGCCTACCAGCATGACCAAAGATCTCTTCACTGCTAAGGAGTGATAAATAAGGAGTGAGAGAAGGACTGAAAGTGAGTCACAGTGTGAAAATTACTGCCAACATACATACAGTTAATCTTAATTACCCCTTAGACCAAAAATAAGAAGAAACCAGTGAAGAGAAGGGACTTCGATCCCTTTTGTATGGATGCTTTCTTGAGGAGTCTGGATTTTTTTCAGTATTTTATTATTATTTTGCAAGTGATGATTAAACACAAACACTGGCGCACAAATGCCATGTCAGAGTCCCCCATTGAAAAGATGCAAAGCTCAGAAACTACTGAAAACATTTGCCTATAGCTTTTCTATATGGAGTGATGTCTCAGGTTTTCTAGGTCTGATATTTTGGGATCTCCCAGAACTAGAAGTAAGTGTCAGTTCTGCTCTACTTTTGAGACTGTCTTCATTTCATGAGGGTAAATCTCCTATTTTCTATTTCAGTGCCTGAAAAATGTTGGACTTCTTACGATTTGGTGGGCCTTACAATTTGGGTGACAGGTGGTTTTCATGACAGTAGTTTTTATGGGTGACTTTTTAATGGTTTTTGTTTTTTTTAACTGCCCTTGCATGCATTTGATTTCAGTGTCATCAGTATGTTTCTATTGAGCTTTGATTACTTTATGTCATCTAGAGTATTGAAAATGGTTAATGTATTGGCATGACATATAAATATGCATTTTGCCTTAATTCTCAGGTAGAGAAAATGACAAAGCAGCTCTATGCTAAGGCCGCACAAAACCAATTTTTAATTTGTTTGAGAAATGTATCAAAACTAACAATTAAAAAAAAAAAAAATCCAGGAGCATGGTGCAGAAGAGAGCTGATTGCAGTACCATTCCACTTGTGTCCTTCTATGTGTCCAGTCATTTTACCTGAAAGAGATGACTGTGACAGTTCAGTTTAATCCCTTTCAGAAGGTGGCAATTTCTCTCCATCATAGAAAGAAAAGACAAGACAACCAGCCCAGATGCAGACGTCTGAAGAAGGCTGAGATGCAAGAAAGGTGACCTTAACCTCACATTTAACCATGCATTGCCTCACCAGGGCAAACCTGAGCAGAGATGCCATGTGCTGCCCCTGAGTACGGTACTGGTTTGAATTCATCTTCACTGAAATATTTTCCTACCTCTAGAAAGCAACAGAAATAAAAACATCTCTGAGTGAGTTGCTGATAGAGTTGCCAAAGTCATCAATCAGAAAAATGAACTTGCCTATGCATTTTTGAGCTGTACTGAGAAGTTTACATTAATTCTCCAAAACCATCCTTACAATAAAACAGGCTGGATAAATGCTCTAATTTTTAAATGAGAGCTATGCCACCTATGCACTTCAAAGTACAGATTATTCAAAGGACACAAATTCCTGCAGTATCAGTTGTTTTGTGACTTTTATTATATTTCTAGTCAACCTTCTGAAATAGAAATAACATTTGGAGATAAGTAGCTTTTCTAATAGTGAACAGCATATTTCCTACAAATAAAAGGAAAGTTCACCATTACTAGATATATGAGCAAATACATGACAGGGAGTATTTCTCCCTTTCTAGAAAAATAGTATTGAAGATATAAAGCAGAACTATTTAAAATAAAATGTAGACTAAAGGAGTCTGTACATATGTTGACTTTGAAATGCAATTTCTATGGAAACAACAAACAAAGAGGATATCACAGACAGTGCCAAGCTCACATTCATGCCTGGACTGATTTCAAGTCTTTTCCTGGCTGAGAATTAAAGCTGAAGGTTTTCATGCTGAATTCTATAATAAAAGTCTTCCAGCATGTTATTTTCATTCCTTGACTTCTCCCAGGTCCTTTTTGATAGCAAGGCATGAATAACACTTTTTCTTTTTTCTTTTTTTTTTTTTTTTTCTTAAAGGCTAATAATTTTCAATGCCCCAGATTTTGGGGGATCTACTTGTTAAACATTTTTCACTTTCAAATATTACCATGTAAAAATAGCACTGCAAAAGAATGCACCTGAGTATGTCAGTCCAGGTTTTTATGATCAAAGTAGAGAAACTGATGATTTTAGTTGCAATCAGTGTGGCTTTTTCAGCTATCTACATCACAAAGATCTGAAATGCATTCTATAAACATCTATTACTTACTAATTATTGTAAAGGAAATCTGCAACACACTACACATATATGTATATGTGTGTGTGTATATATATTCAGCTAAACATAAAGATGTTATTGTGAATTGCATCAAATATAGTAGGTACACATACAGAATAATCTGTAATTACCAGATTATTTCCTTAGGGACAAAGACCCAATTTTAAAAGAATCTTGAAAGATGAAGAGAAAAATCCTAGGAGACTTGGAAACTAATTTGTATTTTGATAAACTATGAAAATCTAATAATTCAGAAGGTTTGTTTCATTATTCATTTTGTGTTTTGAGCCCTTATTAAGAAAAAGGTGTTTTTGTCAGAAATAAAAAAAAATATGACAGAAATTTCAAATTTTAATACAATAAAAATAATTGTGAAAGATAGCGTTGGGAGAAAATATTCAAGCTTGCAAGATATAGAATATGCCATGTTGCTTGTTATTAAAAAAAAATGAAAATGAGTAATTTTTTGTTGAAAAGTGTATGAAAAAAGGTGTCAAGTCAAATTTTTTAAAAATTGTATTTTTGCAAAAAACCAAAGAATAATCAGGATTTTTGAAGGAGACTTTGCAGCTGCCATATACTTCTTTGGAATAGAGAAGACAGAATAAGAGTTGTATTGCCAGTCTTTTAAACTTTAAAGCCATTAAATTTTCCGTATTTCCTTCATATTGCAGCACATATTGTGTGAGGGTACAGAACAATTAAAATGTGGGAAGCAGAAAGACTCTCATCTGAAAAGATAGCAATATAGTGAACACTGAGAATCTTCATTCTTTATCTTAGTTAAATAAGTGCTAAATTTTTCATTTGAGTTTTAGTAATAGTAATTATAACTTTTTTCAGTTTCGTTTTCTTCTTCTACTTTTCCTAAATGGAAAAACCCTAAACCACTGTACATCAAAAGAAAAAGAAACAGAGATTCAGTTTCTCAGGGAAAAAAAAGTCATATTTTAGGTTTATAAATAATTTGTCTAAAGGTTTTAATAACTTTGTTTCCTTGTAATTTATTGAAAGATAGACTGAAATTCCACTTTTAAATAATAAGTTCATATGTTTTATTAGAATTTCTCAAACTAAGTATTCATTTGTCTTAAGCATTTAGCCAATTTCAAGCTCAGTTTGCTTGTCTTAGAGTGATCAAACCTATATTTATTAATGAAAAACTGACCTCTTTTTCTTTTAAATATCTGTTCAAACATCTGAAGACACAAAATCTGGCTTCAGAACAAACAAACACATGGAAGAGGAAAACTCATAAGAGCAAAACATTTCATAAATTGCTAAATTTCAAATGAAAACAGCTTTATTTTGACATTTCCTTGCAATGTGTGTTTTGGAATGTAAAGGTTTTGTGTAGCCTTTTCAAAGAAAAGGGTGAAACTAATTAAAAAATAAATTGCATCTGGCAGATGCAGTTTCTTTTGGGAGTTAAGATGCATACATTTATTTACCTGCAAGCCAGTTCATCCATGGATGTGTGACAGATGAGACAGGAACTTAGTTCAGGTTTCTGGAGATAGACATTTGAGCCATTTCAGATGGAGAAGACTAGGAGAGAGACCAGGAGACAGACTGGCACCTTCTGGACAAGGCAGACAGAAAGTTGATGGAATAGACTGCGGCATCTCAAGGGAGTCCTGTTGTGAAAAAAAATTTTACTAAATAATGTCATAGTAACTTTTGTCTTATTAGTCACAAAACCGTGCTAACAATTAATGAAAAATAATCTTGGTGTTCAAAACTGATATTGTGATACCAAAATAGATTGAATGTTATGCTTACATCCACTTTGAACAGGATTTTATCTGCAGGAAAGAGTGACTCAAAGTAGAGCTTGAAAACCTTTGAGGAAATTGTGCAGGCTGACTGTATTTACCTTTGTTGCTTTGAAGCAAATTGTGAGCAATAAGTATCACCATTTGAGAACTCAAATTTCCCTCTGTTTGGACACGTCCTCAATGCTTTTAACCTGTGCTACAGAGAGCACTCCCTTGGGTGAGATGAATCTGCGCAGTTAGTGCTATGTGTAAAGCATTGCACATTTAGACCTGTGCTGGATCTTCAGAGCCATACAAAAGAGAATTAATACATTGGGAAGCCAGGCTATTATTCTTATTTTGACAATGGTCTCATTATTTTATCCTGCTAATCTGATTTTCAAAGATTTATACATTAATTTTTTGTACATTAATCCCTGAAACTATGCTTGGAAAGCCCATGCTATATAAATACCACTCGACTAATGCACATGCCAGGAGTACACAAAATTTACAAGAGACAGACAAACCTCAGAATAATAATTTTATTATATCACCCTTATAAATCATCCCAGCTGTTCCGACACTTTAATTACAAAGTGACACTTCCAGTCTTAAAGCATTTCTGCCTGTGTAATAAATCATTTCACTTTATACACGTTATGAGTCTGACTACTGTTAGAGAGTCATTTTACAATCAGTCTCCTTTACAAAGGCATTGAGTATACAAGAGATACAATAGTATAACTATAAAACTCAATAAAAATATCGTGTCAATCCTCAATTCATTACAATGTATATACATGCAATACACATAGTGTTTTCCACATACTCCTCCCCAGTATCCCACATAAACTTCACTGTGGACTGCAGGTATGGGCTGAACAGCCTGGGAGCAGGAAGCAGGTGGCCAGTTCTGGAGCTACTGTACCCAAAAATCGGTATTTTATGAAAGCTGCATGTAAAGGACAGAAGCTCCAGAATAATTTCACTAAGCAACTTGTACACAAGAGAGTAGGAAGAAAATCTGAGTGAGGAAAAAAAATGTGTGTGACTTATTTTCAGTCCAACACACCTTAAATACAATTACAATTGAGAAAAAGCAGAAGGGATAGAACAGTTTGTTGCAAACAGTGGTTTCAGGATGTCAAAATGAAAATGAAAAAAACTGAGTAATTATAGGAGTACATACAGCCCTAAGATGGAGCTACTGGGGTATGCTATTCTGTTAGGAACATACACAAATTCACAGTAATGTTAATAAAGGCTTCAGAGACAGATAGTCTGTGATCCCAACACCCATTCTTCTTCAAATTTACCTACGGTGTTAATGTTCTGCAGCCTTAAATCATAAGAAGCCATTGTTGTTCAAGAAAAAATGCCATCTTTTGTCTTCACTTTGTGATGTGCTTCACCACAGACCTTGCTCTGAAGCAGCAGGACTGCTGGCAACCATGTTATACAGCCTCTCTGAAAAGTTGTTTGCAATAATGTGTTGGAGGGAGGTCAAGCTGTCTTCCATGGACAGAGCTTTCCAGAGCAGTGGCTTAGATACTTGAAATGTTCTCCTTTCCTATCACTTGATCCTTGTCTCGGCTGCCTCTTGCTACATTCACTTTGCTGATTTCAGCTTGTTATCATCAAACTTTAAAGGCATTTGACTAAATCAGAAATATGAATGTTGCAATTAACATTGATTTGTGTGCATTCCCCTTTGTGAATATGAAATAATTTCACAGATGTCTCAGGACATGGAATTTTTATGTGATCATATTAACCTCAGCCTACCAAGTATTAGTCGGTAAGCTGTAAAGCATTATCAGGCTGGAATAGAGGTATCCATTGTATTGCTCAAAAAGAAGCAGCTTCCCCACATACAATCGTTGCTTTTAGATATTAATTCTCTCAGCATACATCCTGGCTAGAGTGTTAACATTGTGTGATACAAAGTGGTATCCATAATTAATGAGCATCTCAAATCTAGGCAGCCTTGATTTTAACTTCTGTGTAGCTGTTTTTGTCTTTGCTTTTAATTTGCGAGGTTTGAAAGGAAAAATAATATCATGGTCTCTGTCCATCAGGTTTACTTTTTATTCTCTACTTATTTTCCGTATTGAAAGTTTCATCTTTTTGTCTGTGAACCAGTAAGGTTCTGCACATAAAGAAACCCACTCTGAAATCAGCTCCATATGGACAGACCATATGGGCACACTGAGTCCCACTGAAGTGAACTATGGTTAGCATTTCTTATTTCTGCTATAATAACATGCATGAGTCCCTAACCATGGGCCTTGTTGTGCCAGGCACTGTACAGACAAAAGAAAAACTTAATCTTAGTGCCAGCAGATAAACCATCACAGTACAGATAGCGTGAATGCTGCAAGTCATTATGGTGGCAGACTAGATTGTTAAATGGCACATATGGTATTACCCCGTCGGATTTAATGAAATCACCCTTTTTATATCATTCCCTTTATTGTGCATCCCTCTAGAAGAGGTCATTCTCATTTTCTTTCTGGGTATAAATCACAAGTGTTCTTTCCTGCTGTCAGAGAGGTTGCACATATGTGTGTTAAGGTTAGAATGAAACATCATTTTGCACTCAGGACATGTCTGGAGAGAGATGTGGCTGAGGAATAAGGGATAAAGGGAGCATGTAGTACATTTATAATCTTACAGGAGATTGTTGTTCTTGAAACTGAGTGCAGTAAACTATTCAGCAAGCGTGTCCATATGAAAAGGCACAGTAAAATACTGATTTCCATATGAATTTATGCCTATTGTGTTTTACAGATGTTCCCTTTTTAGAAAAATCCTGTATAATGACACCAGAATTAAACCAAAGGTTTATTTCCTGGCAGTTATGTTTCTCATGGCAAATATTTACATATAAAAGCTAGAAAGAATGATGTGGATCCACTCAACATAGGTGAGGCCGTGCTTATTTGTCCTAGGAACATTATAAAGGCAACTCTTCAAAGAGAAGGAAGACAATATGGAAAGGCAATTGCATGTAGATATTTTGTGATCATCAAGGCTGCTCAGGATTTCACAATCAAGCTCTTTCCAAGTAAGTCACAATTATATTGCAAGCTGCTTGCTTGAAAAACAATGGTGGATAATAATCTGGAAAGTGAAGGTTAAAAATAAGAGGCAAAACCTTAAGAGTTACGATAATATCCCATTAAAAATTTATCTGGGACTGCAATGGATTCTCTATTATTAAAATTCTTTAAATCAGGTTTGGAAGGCTTTCAGGAAGAGATACTCTCTCTTAATCCAAAGTTATGGGCTTTATTTACAGAATTTTGGGTGAGACTGTCTGACCTGTACTATGCAAGCAGTCAGGTTAGATGATCATAATGGTTCCTTCTGGCCTTAAAATCTATCAATATATTAAGCCTCCTGCTGTAATGCTCTGATGCAGAGGCAATTTACATCAAATTCTGAAGAGCACTTAAATTAATTGTTTCATTAAAACCCATTTGAATGCTTTTACATCTTGATGTGTGCTACTTCTGGGTGCCTCACAGATTTCATTTGGAGATCTCCAGCTCCAGAGAGCCCATTATGTTTGCCTGGCCTGACTTGTGCCTTCTGCCAGCCGGAACAGCTTGTTCCTGGGGAATTCAGGCAGTGAGGAGCCCTGGTGCCATGTCTAGTGCCCGTGGGTGGTTCCCTGGCTACCACTAGGAGGTGCTTCCAGCCGCTCCGCTTGGTACTCCCATTGGCATCATGAGGAATGAGTTCAGCTCTGTGTGGGAGCGAATTTCAGATCTTTCCTACACCTACAGCCCTATGCCAAAAATAAGATGCAATCATTTGTTTCCTAGGTGATAAATGCACTGAGCATGTGCAGTCCCTGCTGCCTCTAAAATGGTGAAGTGTGTTATCAGCCTTCCTTACAGTGCTTTTGAGGCAACGATCAAGCAGCTTTTACTGCAGAACAAATGGCTTCTTGATTATGTACAGAAGGGGGAAAAATGTATTGAGGTTTGCAATTCAGTACTCATTCTTGGCAAAAGTAATTTTATTCTATTTGTTTGCTTTTTCTGTGGTAAGTGAAGGGAAGAGGGAGCAAGAAATGTCAGTTCTAAGGTTTCTAAAGAGTAGAAGACCTTTTAGATGTTCTTTCTTGATAGTCTTTCCTTATCTGTATCTGTGTCTGTGTGAAGCTGCGGAAGTTCTAGTTCCAACCTTGTTTTCTCGTGCGGATTTTGAAAGCTTGTTAAAGCAGTATATCATCCAAGTGTGTCTTCTATCTATAGAGCATCTGAATGCCAAAAAGACATCAAATTATTTGCATCTTGTTACTGTCCTTTGCAGGAGACAGTAAAGGTAACATAAAAAGTATAAAAAGACTTTTTGTATCCTGCTAGATTTTTTAGTTCATCTTTTTTTATTTCAATATTTCAAATGTCCGCAAGTTTTAGAAATATGTAAAGAATTTCTGAGTTCTTGAAATACTGCACTTCACTTAACTTCAATTTTGTTTTCATTTACAATAGCTATTTATAGAGGATTTTATTTTAAAATGCAATATTTTATTGAAGGGTCTGCTAAAACTTCTTTGTTGTCAGAAATTCTGGACTTCTTTGTCATAGTGTCCATTGAAGAGCCAATCAGTGATGACTCTTGCTATGTATTCTACTCCAGATAAGGCAAATGCTTAAGTAACATAAATAATATTCTTTTTAAAAATCTTCTGAGTAATACTACTCAGCATGGACAAAATTATGGGATTTCACTATATAGACATTTTTGTAGCCCTACTTTGGGAAGCTGAAATTTGCTGATTTAATTTATGGATATTTTCATCCTGATTATAAGCAAAAGTCTAATTGCAAAGTTTCACACTCCTTTGTCCAGCTGGTTTTTAGGCTGAAAGATGGAGGAATCTCTCTGCTGTATCACTGATTGGTGTAGTGAGGTGGAATTCCCAGCGCCACAAAGTGAAGATGTGCTTCTTCCTCTAGGTGTCCATGGGGAACGTTACCTGCACCTGCCACATCTGAGGGTGTGAGCATATGAGGAGGAGTTTCTTTCTCTGTAAACTGATTTTTACACAAAATGCTCCCCCCACCCCAAGCCCCCAAAAAACACATACATGCAAAGCCCCAAACAAACAAACAAACAAAACCAAAGGAAAAAATCACACAAAAAGCCTTAAAAATTTGGAAGATTGACTTCTCAGCTCCTCCCCTACAAAAACCAGAGGATGACATGGAATTGATGAGAAGGTAAGCTTTAAAATATTTGTAGCTAACTAATTCTCATGGGGTTTTTTTCCTGCGTGAATCAAAATCCTGATTATTTTATCAGGTTCAGGAAAAGGTCACACAGCAAGATGATAATCTGCAGAGCTTTCAAATCATAGTAAACCCATAAAACTTAATTTACATGGACAGTTATGATATTAAAACCCTGGAGGATTGCAATTTACAGGACTACAACAGAGCAGTTCTGTGTTTCAGAGGGCATGATTGTTGAAGACAATGTGGTTTCTTAGATTGCATTTTGATATTACATCTTGGTATGAGCAAAGTTATAAAAAAAAGTAATGAATCTATATCACAAAAACCCGAAGTGAAGTGTGATGAATACTGCTACCCCCTCAATTGATCTGATAGCTGGCCTAGGTGCTGAATTGTAACAAGCTTTGAATATGGGTAGGTGATTCTTGTCATCTTTCTAACGGTATTTTAAAAATCTTTTTTTGTTCCAGAAGCCATCTTTGAATAACTCACTTCTGGCTACAGGAGTAATTTATTTTCAGTCAACACAAGGAACAAACTTGCTATATTTGGAAAGGATTTCTTGACTATGGCCTCAAAGAAAATATGGCAATGTACACTCCCGGTATCTTTAATGTAGCAAGTCATTACCAAATTGGTTGCACTCTCTGCAGCAGTTTTACAGTCTTCCTCCACACTTAACTCCTTTTCTTTATATTATTTTTTTTTTTTTGTTACTGAAATTATTAAGGGTATTTCTGTGGAATTAAAAAGTGTCCTCTTGCTGCTAAAAACATGTCAGTAGTGTCAATATCAAAGAAGCTGCAAATGCTTTGTGTGCAAAACTTAAAAAAAAAAAAAATCTAGGCTGATATGTCTTGTGAAGTTGGTTTCTTCATTGCATCAACAAAGCTTTTGCATCCTTGGTTTTAAAGATGTTAAACTCCATGTAAGCAAAATCATGTTGTTTTACTTGTAGCCAACAGTGTCAAAACCCCAGAAGTATTACTAATATTTATAAAAAGCTTAACAAAAAGAAGCTCTTCACTGGGGAAATATTAGCATCAACTTGGAAGAGAATTTTCTATTCAAGCATGATCCCAACAAACTTGACCATGTTATGAGAGCTTTGCTTCTCTTCTTCCATCACAGTGAACAGATCTGTGCACAAAGTAGTGCTTGGGGCCATTTTACATGTGAAATTTGACTCTGTGTGTGTGAGTTGTGCGTTGCTTCTTTTTTTTCTGTTCAGCACATTTTATCTCAGCTTAAAGCAATACCTCTTTGCCTTCCTTGAAATAACACATGCATAGATATCACTGCAGTTTTGGCATTACATACAACAACCAGTGTTCTTCTAGGTCATGTCCTCTAGATATTTGAGAGGTTCAGCTACTTCTCTTAGATCTGACAGATTACTTCAAGTTGTTTTCATTCATGCTGTTTATTCGGTGGGTACTAGTTTGGAACCAATCAAAAGCCCATTCACCTTTATAAGAATAAGTGTTTTTCTGTCTTTGTGCAGGCTTTGGATATTATATGGCTTTATGAGACTCATCTTCATCTCACCCCAATTTCATATCAAGTAAATAGGGAATGGCAGATTTTTGTCTACTTTCCTTCCAAATTTTAAAACGTTTTTGCTTTAACAAGACATGACCACCTTCAAAGAAAAGTGGGAGATACAGGTAAGGAAAACATTTGGCCTGCCCTAGAGCTGTACTAGAAACATGGAACACTTACTGCAGTTTTCTAATAAAGCGCAACAGAGCTGTACCTGTGGGGGAAAAAAAAAAAAAAAAAAAAAAACCCAA
>WBMY01005592.1:1690208-1716860 GCA_013397315.1 Donacobius atricapilla | reverse complement strand
CCCGCGCCCCGCCCGCCGCCCGCAGGCAGCCCTGTCCCGCACCCCGGGGCCCCGCCGCCCCGGCAGCCCCCCGCACGCTACATCTCTTCCCCGAGGAGCAATTGCCGGGGGTGGGCACGGGGTGACTGGCTGCAGGGAGAGCCAGGACGTTTCCTTCTCTTAGTCTTGAAGAACAAGTAGGGGATCACCTCAAGAGTGGCAGAGGATCATCTTGAAAATACACCACTATGAATCCTGAAAGGGGAGGATATATAGAGGAGTTAATTTCCCGGTTCAGAGGGCATTTTTTGCATCCCTATATGCATTTTCTATCATTTTCCCTTCCTACTTAGTTATGACATTGCTGGCATAGTGGTCATACTGGCATCCCACCATGACCACTCTTGTTGCGACTTGCTGGAAGATGTTTTCTGGAACTGTTATTGTCTTTTCTTGATCACTTACTCCACCCCATACAGTTTTATTAATTAATAAAATGCATAGGATTACAAATGAAAACACACCTGAGCTATTAGTCCCTGTATCGCGTGGCGTAACTGGGTTTTGGTAACAGCAGCAATACGTAGTATATTTGGCAAAATTACAGAGAACATTGAAGTTTTTCTGGGAAGTTAAGCACATACATAGTAAAGCCAAAATTGTTTCATCAACCTGAAAGCATGTGTGGACATATCATGGGGAAGAACTTCCAGGGATTGCTAAGGATCTTGTTGATAAAGCATTCTCTGTTTATTAGCCAGGAAGAAATGAGATCAACACTTCAGTCTGTCACTTCCAGTGGACATTCTGAACAAATGGTGAACATATTCCCTCTCTGCTTAGCTTTTTCATATTTCTAAGTGGAATTACAGAAAACTGCTTTTTAGTCTCCCCTTTTATATAAAGTTGTTTTTTTTTTTTTTTTTTTTTTTTTTTTTCAAAGAGCTTGATCCAATATCTGTTGGAATTTGCAGAGCTGAGTTTTGCCTGATGCTGAGTTTTTTGCTTGTCTTCTTTTGTTTGTGGACAGAAAAAATAAACCGTAGTAGAAATCTCAGAACAGGGTGCTCATATTTCATGATTTTCAAATAAGGACCATTTGAAAATCAGATTTTGTGTGACCAAAGTGCATTACCTCTGAGGAATGGGCAGTGGGGACCTCCTCCTGCAAAATGAGCCTTCCCAGAACATTGTGAGATCGATTGCCAGAATAGCTTGAATGCAATGCTTAGAGTTTGCAATGCCATTGCAGAACTCTACAAAGCTTAGCATCCTGAGTGTACTTTCTCCTGACATTGGTCCCAATCCATATGAGCTGAGAGGTTGCTCTCTTTATGTAACTGTTTTTCTAAGGCTGCTCCAAATTTTGCTTCTGTAAGATCTTCACTGCGAGATAAGTGACGTGTCTGACTCTGAACCAGTAATTCAGTTGCTGCTTGCTATGGTTTTGTCTTCTCTGATGACAAACCATAATTCCTTGAGATATAATGATTTGATCCATATCAATATATATGATCTCATTCCTGATGGATTTAAATTAATTGTGGTATGTATTGTAAATGAATGCCTGGAAAGCATTTACTTAGCAGGTACAATGGCTTTAAGTTATACAAACATAACATATTAAGTAAATGATGTCACTACAAATGAATGGATTTTAAGAACGTTAGTTTCTGTGATTTTTTTGATCCCGAAAATCCTTTAAGGAGGGCCTTAAACTTTAGATAAGTCTTACAGATATTTGACCAATAGTATTCTCTTCTGAGAAGCACAGAACATACTCCTAAGTGCTTTCCTGGATTGGGCCATGAGTTTTATTACAACACTTCTCTTTGATTAAGTAATCTGATGGTTTATTTTTATTATTTAAATCTGCCTGAAGATTACAGAACTATGAACGAGCCTGCTGTAAACTTACAAAAATATATCAAAGAAGAAACCCAAAGGGAAGCATTTTTACTTCTCTCCTTTTCATTTTTTTTTTTTTTCCCCATGATACAGATTAGAATAAATGAGACCGCTTGCCCCAGCCGAGTTGGTGTTTTGCATCTTAGAAACCACCGTGCGGAGTGGGTTCAGATTGCAAAGCTCGGGTGCCTCGCTGCGAGGTCACTAGTGGGCGCTGCTATAATAATGTAAGCCCCGGTGGAGAGGGGGTCACCCTGCCTCTTTCAGCACAGTCACACCTGCGGGAGCAGCAGCCCTTAACAACAGCCAGACACATCCCATGTAAAAACTCTCAGCCACCGATATAGTGGAAAAACAGCTTTTTGTGAACTTCTGCTCACAGTTTGATTTTTGATCAAGTTTTTTAATTAATGCCCTCAGATACTAGCGTGGTTTTTGTTTCTTTTGGTCTCCACAGACTGCAAGTACAGATGGACATGCATTTGAGATTGATATAATTTTGAAAGATTTATATATTTTTAATAATGAAAGATTTGCGTGATGTTTCACAGAATATTACAGATGCTCATTTTCTACTCGATTGAACCTCAACATGAAGTAGCTGTAACTCTGCCCTAAGGGAACAGCTGAGAATGTCTCCTGACAGAGTTTGGCATGAAGTTTATATTGCCAGGGAGAACAGAGGTCTCAGGAGCATGTTCAGTGCTTCATCAGGTCTATGTCTTTAGTCATCTGGGTAGTATGTACACTTTTGTCCAGGGTGAGACTGAACAAAGGGCAGTCCTGCTTCTTCTGCAATTGCTCCAAGCTTGAAGTTAATGCACCAGAAGTCAGAGACCAAATTTTCCTTTATTGTTAAAGCATGTGATAGGCATCAGGATAAGTTTATAGTTAGATCCATAGTTAGATCCATAACTGAAAAAAGCAAGGAACATTGACACACAAGTAATTAAGCACCTGATTCTATTTTGCTTATGTTTCAGCCAATTTAGGATAAGTCCATTGATGATGAAGAAATTGAACAGCATGAAAAATAAACTTGACTCTAAGTGCTGTGCATGTTATCCATCAATGAAAACAAAACAGATAAATTATTAATTGGGAAACAATTCCCATTACTTTGTGCATGCATTCAGGAGTTCACTCTCTTTGAAACTGCTGATACCTCTGTTTTCAATCTGAAGGCTGTAGCATGTCAAATTCCCTTTAGGATTATCTCTAACAAATTAAAGAAGGGTTATATTTAAGCTTATGAAATTTTACTTAATTTTGTTTTAGTACACTTCCTGCTTATAATAATAAGCTGCCTGTAGTAAGAGAGAATTGTAATCAAAATGTAGAGGGACTAGTATGTGATTCTTTTGGGAGAGAAGCACAGTGAAATTATATATTTGAATAGTTCCCTTGGCCATCTTCTCTTCAGGAAGACATTCTCCAGGAAATATAATTAGTGTGCTTAGTCCATCAGCCCTCTGTTCAGCCATTTTGCCTGAAACAGGATTTGTTACCTGATTAGTCTCAGGATATTTTCTCATGGCATGGCCAGCTGTGCCCATCAGAAGGATGACAGACAATAAACTCAAATTGAAACACAGGAAATTTTGTTTAAAAATATAAAAAAAAAGAATCTTTTTTACTGTTACTGTGGTCAAACAGGTTGCCCAAAAATGTTGTGGAGTCTCCATCCTCAGAGATATTGTAAACCTGACTGGACATGAAGCTTAGAAATCTGTTTTAATGGAATTACACTAAGCAGAGGGAATGGACCAGATAACTTCCCAAAGTGCCTTTCCACCTCTACTATTCTGTTCTTTAGTAGTTTATGAACAGAAGTTTATGAGTGCAAGACCAGAGAATCAGATCTCTATTACACAATACAAAAACATTGAAATATAACGTCAACATAAATTCTAAGTTGTTTCACTACATTATGAAAGGCCAGAGAAAATATTGACTTCAGGTGCTTTGGATGTGAATCCTAAGACCAATACTAAAAAAAAGAAGCAGTGTTCTCAATATAATTAGGAACTTTTTAAATCCCAAGTAAATTGACCTTACATTTAATATAGTGAAGACTGTTCATTAATTGTGGAGCAGCTGCAGCCTGCATCTGGTCCTTTCTTTTTGGAGGGGAAAGATTTCCTGATGGCTTTCAGAAATAGGAATCCCCCAGCTATGACACATCCTAATATTGTGGAACCAGAAATATGAAGGAGATCTTCAGCTTTGCCTCATTCTTTACCCTGTAATTTTATACTGATAGACACAACTGTAAGCAGAGAAGAGCAAACAGCTGTTCTTTGGAGGGAAGAAGATAAAAATGGCCTTACTTCCCTCTCTTTCTCATATATCCTGTATGGAAATTTTTAATCCATAGACACAAGACCAAAAACGTGGTGAATGTGTGTGGCAGTCTTAAACCGGTGGATCGGATTTTTTTTGTGCCACAAGCTCACCCCAAGACCCTGAACTCTCTCTGTTTGTACATCTGCAGATTAGCAGGCAGATGGTTATGAAAGGCATCACAGGTAGGTTATAAAAGGCATCTAATTGTATATCCAGTCACAGTCCGCAGCAGAGCTGGCACTTGTCTAGATATACTTGTGTTCTTGATACGTAGCCTTAATTTGAGAGGTTCAGAAAGATAAGCAACCATGGTGTTAAATAACAGAGTACTATTTCTGTTCAAATGTTAGTAAGTTAATAAATAATTAATTTTTTTTTAAGTCATTATAGATTCAATTAATTAAAGGTATAGGAATTTAACAGCTGTGATCTTGTGCAAGGATACCCCCTGTCGTTCATCCTTTTGACTATTTGCAAATTATATGGTACCAGCTTCAGAGTGATGGAACAAATAATTGCAAGACATAAGCAATAGTGATAGTCTGTAATTAGGGACTAATTAACCTGAACTGAACTGCTGTTATTTCTTAGTGGCAAAGGACTGCAGTATTGATAAGCCAACTCTTCACAGAATAAAAAACTTCAAACCTTCTTGAAGTGTTTTACAGTTGTTTGAACTTTGATTATTAGCAGTTTATATTACTAAAATTAATATTACATGAACTTATTTATATTGCAATTAACAATTAAATATTATATTAAATGTTTCTTCTTTTTAAGGATTTGCATTTTATTTCAGAATACTCACTCAAACTCACTCCTCAGTGAAAATGATTTATAATTTATACATCTAGGTAAAATAACTGAGAAAGCCTATCACCAAGCTGAAGAATGTTTTTATATTTGTTTGCCTCATCTTCAGAATCAGAAAGAGTTTCACTGTGTCAGTATACTGAAAGACCTATCTGTGAGGAGTAAATTCAGGAATAAATTTCTCTGAGATTTTCAACTCAAACAAACAGAGGTAGATTTTTTATTGCGATGCTTTCTTTCACTTTACAATTCTAGGTGCTGTTAGAGTCATTGTTAATGGATTAGAAGTGATTGGTGGTGTCTGAAATGTACGATATGTCTAATTTTTTTTATTGCATCAAAAGATTTATGTCAATAAAGCTGAGACTGGGGTCTTCCCTGGAATTTTGCAGTTGTTTTGTTAAAAATGATATTAGGCATATTGGTTCACTATGTAGCTCAGCATCTTAGATTTAAAAGTGAACTCACCTTTCTGCACTATCAATGTATTCACTGGCAGGTGAGGAATAATAGATAATTAATGTACTCAGGGTTCAAGACCTGGCAAACAACTGTTTAAGCACCATATTTAAAACTGGAAGCATTCTGCTGCAAATCCACTGCCAGGTGCCGAACATTTTCAAGTACATTTTCTATTTTCATAATTTAACCCAGTCCAAGATGTGACATGTTTGCTGATTTATTTGCTTATTTATCCTTCAGCAACAGTAAAGATGAGTGCAGATTGCATTGCAGTCTATTGGTAAATGTAGCTGATCAAATATTTTTCACATTAGTGCAGCTGTACAGACTTTCTGTTGACTTCTTGATACCAGTGGAGTCTGTAGGATTGTGTAGAGTATAAAGATTTTTCACATTGCTTTTTGATGATTTTTGAAGTAAGGATATGAAAAGGTGAAAATAATTTCATTGCTTTGATGTTTTAGAACTATTGTTCCTTTGCTTAAAACAAATATAAATATTAGTAAGAGAATCAGTTTTCTTAATCTTGTTTAAAAGCCAAGTTTTTTCATGTTGTATCTTGCAAAATAAAAACATATTTATACATTCTGAATTCCTTAGAATAACAACTTTGTGTGTCAACAGCAGTTTCTTAGTGCTGGGATGGATAACAAAGTGTAGACCAGGGTACATTAGTGTGGCATATGTATATTAGAGACATAGAAAGTGTTTGAAATGAAAGGGAGTTGTTTTCGAAGACACGCATTAGAAATGACAACACACCTTTCTTCTGTAGAATTAGATACTTGCTAGTCTTTTGTGCATTTAAAAGCATTTCCCCAAAGAGTTTTAAACACGGTTGTCAAAAAGCAAGAAGTTGATTTCTAATGGCAGAAGTACAAGCCTAAGATTGTGAAACACTCAAGTGAGATGAAGTTTTCCAGCTTGAAAATGATGAAAGAAAGCATACACAGTAGACAATGTATTACAGGCATTGATAGCTGTAGAAATAGGTACAACTTTAGAAAAGATTATATGACACTATATCTTAATATATGATTATATATATTGCTGACTTTATAAATAATTTTAAAGATCTTTATCTTATTTATTAATTTTTGAAGGGTATGAGGATTATGACCTCATGTGCAGCTCTGCACAGGTGTCCACTCGGAGATGATGGTGACTCCTTAGAGGACAGATGCCAACTCCTGGTTAACAATCAGTATAGTGCTCCTTCTATCCAGAAGATTTGATAACTGCTTTTCACCAGCTCTCCAACTTTTTTCCATCATGTCATCTCTACCAGCCTAAAATTTCCTAAAATGTTCCTTTTGCTGTCCCTTGCAATCCTGCTGTTGAAGGAAGATGTCTGTGGGAACTTTGGGCTTTTGGTTTCAGCACAGGCAAATGAGAGAAGAGTGGTTGCACACATGCCTGGTGATATTATCATTGGAGCTCTATTCTCTGTCCATCATCAACCAACTGTTGACAAAGTTCATGAGAGGAAATGTGGAGAGGTAAGAGAGCAGTATGGTATTCAGAGAGTGGAGGCAATGCTACATACCCTTGACAGAATTAATTTGGACCCCACACTGTTGCCAAATATAACATTAGGATGTGAAATAAGGGACTCCTGCTGGCATTCTGCTGTGGCTTTGGAACAGAGCATTGAGTTTATAAGGGACTCTCTTATTTCTTCTGAAGAAGAGGAAGGGATGGTGCGATGTGTGGATGGATCATCATCGTCTTTCCGCTCCAAGAAGCCCATTGTTGGTGTCATTGGGCCTGGCTCCAGCTCCGTTGCTATCCAGGTTCAGAACTTGTTGCAGCTTTTCAATATACCTCAGATTGCTTATTCTGCCACAAGCATGGACCTAAGTGACAAAACTCTGTTCAAGTATTTTATGAGAGTGGTGCCATCTGATGCACAGCAAGCAAAGGCGATGGTGGACATTGTCAAACGCTATAACTGGACCTATGTTTCTGCTGTACACACCGAAGGTAAGAGGTTGTTTTTTACCATATAAAAATACCTTTGAAATACTCTGAAGTGGTCTAATTGATGGATGATGATAGCTTGATGTTGGATTTTTTCCCGTCAGCTGTCAATGGTATAGACTTACTTTACTTAATAATAACTTTACATTCTCTGTGGGTCTGAAGTAGCATCATGTTGTCAGTGGTTGAAAACAAATTTTGAAGCACAGGATGGTGTATGCTCTAGGGCCAGTCATTGATAAAAGTGATTGATTTGGAGTCTCCAAAATGACCTTAATTTAATTTAGTTGACATTTATTTATTTTTCTTTATATAATAATCAGTGTATTTATGTCGAATAATCATGACTATTTTAGAATCATTGGGTAGTGAGAAAGCATCTGGTCTTCGTAGTGCAGATGAGAGCTAAATCATCATTTGAAACTGTAGCTGAGTCAGAATGTGTCCCTGATTAATATCTGAACCACAGAGGTACGGGTATTAGAAAACACACAATTCTGGCTAATATTTGAATGCAAGATGTCTCAGCTCCTTGAGATCAGAAATCTTTCCATCCTTTTAACAGTACTCCATGGAGTATTGCACCACTTCTTCCTTTGCCTCTGGCCATTGGTTTTGGGAGAGAACAAGGGAAGTTTCCTTGAATTTCCTCACATATCTATGCTCCATCAGGTGTCCAGGAAATCAGGACTGTGTACTAAATTGCTTTCCTCTTTTTATTTATTTGACATAGAGCTTAAGCCTTTTATCCAGTGTTCAGAAGAGTATGTGATTAAAGGGAAATGCTATGGAAAAGTGTACTTAGTTTCATTATTCCTTGTACTCATAGAATTGAGTTCATCTTGCTAGGAGTGACTAGAATTTCATACTATCTTAAGAGCAAGTTTCATCAGCCCCTGCCTGATGGTACCACCATTTAAGTAGTTTTAGGGAATTAAGTTCTGTGATGAGTTTTAGGGCCTTGCCATGTTGCCTCTATTCAAATAGACAGATGCTGAACAGCAGGCTCAGAATACAGCCTGAGAATGAAAAATGTTAAGAGATTGAGTAGCGGTGGTGACGTTGCCGAACAGTGGCAGATGCTGCTGGCTTTATTACAACCAATAGAGAGCAGATTGCCCTTCCCACACACTGAGTATGCTTCTCTGGCAGGGTTTATACTATTCAAAGCCCCTTCTGAGGAGATGCTTGTCCAACGGTGTAATGTCGAGATCTCTTTCCTCCTATGGATATGCAGAGAACTTATTCTGAAGATTAAAAAAACCCCAAACAAACCAGTTAGAACTTGCTTACAGATTGTCACAAACACGTTTCCATGATGATATTGAGAGCTGGTAAATAGCTGAAGCCCCTTTTGTATGGGGATGCATGAATGCATTAACAATTTAATCTAAAACTTCAGTTCTCAAAACAGTGTATAAATCACTCTACATGACATCATGTAATGATCGTATTCTGTAGCAGCTGATGCCTTTGGCATTGTTAGGTGTTAAGCCCTCCTGTAACAAATATGTATGAATAACATCATGGTCAAAAATAATGCCACTAATAATAGCATAAGATTTTATATCCTGACTACTTTTGATGAGTCATCTAGTTTTTGCAATGAACAACTTTTACACCTCTCCTTATTGAGATGGGATGTTTTTATTTTCAGTGTGGGCATAGTTATGCTTATATCAAGGTTTGATTCTTCACAGAGTGAAAATATGTACTTTTTCCACTTTCTGTGGATACCCTTTGGAGCAGATGGTAGCATATGGCACGTTAATCTTATGGCAGAGGAACTTTGTACAGTGCACTGGAAAGAAGGGAATAGGGACGGGCTGGAGTGGGATATTCATGCCATTGGCAAGATGAGAAGTGAATGAGAGAAGAGATGAATGTGAAGAAGGAGAAAAACAAAATCATATATGTAGTACAGCATGTGCCTGCTTCTGCCATTATTTAAGGGGATATGGTAGGTGGAACATTGTTAAAACCTGAGGCCTCATTCATAGCATATTTACAGCAATATAATTTTCAGTGACAAAACGTTAAACTTGGGTGAACCGTATGATCCTATAATCTAGTTGCTCAGTCTGGTAAGGGTGATAAATAGGCTCTCCGGGTAAATAACATCAAAAGTTTTATTACAATAGAACAGATGGTATTTATGATAGAATAGAAAAATACTATCTGGTCAAGATAGTTCTTTGAAATGTGACTATATCTGATGTTCAGGGCACTTTCCAAAGACTGGTATATGTTATCCCTTGCATTTTTTTAACCACCTTTAAAAAACACTACTCATGAATGCTAAAGAGAAGAAATTGAGTAAATAAGCAGAAGAGAGATGATTTATTTGTTTATTTATTTGTGTTGTAATTATTTTTCATTTTACTATGATATCTTGTAACTTATTCTAAATATGTCACTCAGTGTCCTAGATTCACAGGTATTATTTCAAAACAGAAAAAAAATTGTTGAATCTTGCTCCTTACAATTATTATTGATGTAGGATCTTGACCACGCATAGAAAGTAGTACTTCTTTTCACTCATCTGGTAGTTCTGGCCAGCTACATTTATTATCTTTAGCTAATTTTCATTCATTCATTTGTTTATTAACCAGACTCTTCTGATCTTTAGGATCATATTCTGGTCAATATGATTTTTAGTTTCTTGGATTATTTCCATGGAGAGGGAGGGTCCTCTCCTCCAAAGCTGGATGGGGAACAAAAAAGAGGCACGAAAAGCCTGTTGGTTTCAGTCCTTCAGTAGTCCCATTGGCAGATAAATGTATAGGCCATTTTGGTCTAGTGTAAGAAAACCCTGGAATACATCAACAGTTCCATAATTAAAAGCTTCTTTTTTTGAATCTTTCCTTATGCATTTACTTATTATCTTTGACTGCATTGGATTAATGTTTTTGGAGGTTGATCTGAAGTTGTGTTGTTAAATCCTTACTTAAAACTTTCAGATTTAAAATATACAAAAATGTTGAGAGATTCAAGTTTTGCTCTTATTGACATTTAGCATTACAAATTAAACTAGGTGATGCCTCCAGGTTTACAAATGACCTCTAAAAGTAATTTTTTTTCCTAAAAATGGGAAGGTAGCAAGAACAGCTGTCAATGTAGCTCTTGTAATTTTAAGGAGGAAGGTTCTTCAACCCCTTCAGTAGAAAATGTGAGCAACAAATGAATGATATTTCTCATTAAAAAAACAGTCATCTTCAGTTTCTGTATTTTACATAGGCCAATCAGAAATCTTTGCAAGTCTTAGTCCTGGGCTGTAACTCTGTCTTGCTTGACTCTGTCAGGAATCATTATCACCATTACATTTTCCCACTCTCCAACTCTTTTTTGCATTGACTCACTTATGGGGCTCTACTCTGACCCAATCTGCCTTTAAAATAAAATCTTTCCATGTACAATGAGGGTTGTTTTTCAAAAAGCCCTGTCAGTTCTGAGGTTCAGTCCACACTGTGGCCCCATGAACAGACAAGTTAGCAGTGCATGGCAGGGACTAGGAGCAAGCAGGAATGAGGGAAACTGGGCTGTGAAACTCTTTGTACTACGGACCTATTGCTCAAAGCTTGAAGCATCTGCCTTAAAACTTACGGATTACTACAACAGGCATGCAAGGGTGTGCTGAAGTTCCTACTGATCCAACTCTTTCAGTTGACGTTACAGATTTTTGTTTTCCACCTCTGTGGTAGAAGCAGAGTTTAAACAAACTTTCCTTAAAATTAAACCAACATTGACTTCTTAAACCAGCTTCACAGATAGACAGCAAGTCAATAATGCAGCCAAGAACTCTGTGTGTGCTTCTGTCTGAAGAAAAGTAGCGCAGCAGAGAGAAAGCCCCTAATTTAGTCTCACAGTCTTGCAAGAATGTTTGAGATCCTCTTTAGCTCATGAAACTGTTGTCCACCTCTGTGGAAATGCTCCCAGGAAGGCGTAGAGAGGGAAATTTGTGCATGTATTATTGGGCGGTGGTGGCTGGCATGCAGGTGAGCCATGCAGCTCATGCACCGTGGGCGTTTTTCTCAGCCTTTTCTTGCTTAACCACTTGACACCACAGTTAATCGAAAATGGTGGGAGAAATCAGGAAGAGGCCGGCTGGCTTCCAAAAGAGACAGTTGTGTGTTTACCCCATTTCCCATATGAAAGCATTCCCTGGTCTTTTGAAAGATGAAAGAAAAATATGTGCAATTTTCTCTTCTCCTGTCACTGAGGTTTGAAAGCCTCATTCTGAAAGCCAGTTTGAACTCCATACCCTCCTGTTAAGCAGACTGACATTTGGATCAGGCCTTGGTAGTCAGAAACAAGATCAATCTCTGAGAATCTTTGCTTAAAATTTGCCTGGAGTCAAATGAATTAATAACTAGAAAGGCAATTTTCATTGCTGTTGGAAACCATTTATTTTGCTGCACTGAATGGGGTGAAGAGGTTGTGTGCTCTGGAAAAACAGAACTGTACAGGGGTACAATTGAAACACAATAAGCCAAATATATTGGGAGTGGCAAGGGAGAAATTTATTCTGGTTATGTCAAGGGTGTAATTTGCTTCTGAATGTGGCCTTAAGAAATAAGACAGTTTGTTGACATTTTCTTGAGGTAACTCTGCAGGTAAACATTGAATGAAACTCATCCTTAAAGTCCTCTGTTTTTAACTTTGTTTTCTTCCATTTAAATTAATCATAAGTGCATAGAAAGAGGTGATTCACATTCATTTTCTTGGGATGTAATCTGGCAAGCATAACAAAAGCAGACCTTTTTTTCCCCTGCACATAAAGCTTATTTCACACAGCTCCTTTCATGTTTGTTCAAATGTGTCTGATTAAAAGACTATTTTTTCCCCCATCCTTTGCTCCCAAATAAAAAGCTGAAACAAAATTAGTCACAGTCTGTGAGAATAGGGTGAAGAAATAAATGAAAGAGCTGCAACAAGTTAATGTTAAACATTGTTAATGTTTGCCTGTAACAAACTGTACTTATATGAGGTCTTTCCTTCAGACTCTAGATTTTTCTCCTTTAGAGAGAACAGTTGTATCATGGTCAAAAATATTATTTTCTTTCCCCAAAGTAATACAATTGAAATTTGAGTTAGTTTTATTTGAAGCAGAGGTGATATTTTTTTCATGGTTTATATGCAGAAAAAAACCCATGTTAAAATAATATACCAAGAACATCTGTGCTAATCCATGAAAATATTTTCAGTTGCAAACAAAATCTATTTTGAAAAATCCTTTTCTGAAAACTGAAGAATTTCCTGTCTAAAGACTGGAGAGTATTCTATTCCATCAATGTTTAATTTTTGCTATTGGGTAAAATTATGTGTTTGGAGTTTTCTGAGATTATTTTTAAACTGTTTCAAACATAAATTTTGAGCTCAGAATTATAATTTGATATTCTCTTAATCACATTACTCTTGTAGCAAAACTGAAAAATATCTCTCATCTGAAAGAAAATATGGGGAAAAAATACCGAGTTCAAGTTCCAGTCCTATCCTGTGGCTTGTTCATTTTTATTGAATGTTGACTTCCAAAAGAGGTAGCTGTTTTCTTGCCTAATTTCAAATATTTATCCTAGTATCCCAATTGTGAAAAGTGAGCAAATGCTATCTGCCAGCTGGGAACGCTGAGAAAGAAAAGTGAAGTGACACTGAGTTAATGTTTGCGTTGCTCTGCAGTGAGTGCCTGCCCAGACAACGTTTTAACACTGCTGTTAGGCTGCTCAGGCCAGACACACCTGCCGTGAGGAATCTTGACTAACAGAAAAATATGAAGTGAGGGGTATGCTCTGCATTCTATGAATGTAATGGGGATGAAAATCCATGAAACTGCAAAAGGAATATGGGCAAGAGGGTGTTCTATTCTAAAGCTTTAAAAGAAAATTAATTTTTAAAGGAATGAAGGAAGGGGGATGTGGCTAAGAGCAGGTCATTCAGGTTGTCAAAATGTCATATTGCTTCTTTTGCTCAGGGGCTAGGTGCTTCAATGTCACTTTTTCTGCCACTTAGACTCTTGATCCTTGATACACTTAATAGCAACTCAGTGAATGTTTCAGTGTCATGAATCTTGCCTTTACTGAGAAGAAACAATGGGAGTCCAGCAACCTCCAGCCTCAGCTTCCATTTTTCCACTGCTTGGGGCCTGGAAATAGCCCAGTTACTGTCCTCATGCCCAGGCTGCATCTCTTCAATCAGAGTGGGATATATAAAGTTGATGAGATTTGGAGATCTTCCAGAAAACAAAGTTTCACTGCACAGTGCTTACTGAGTCAGAGCAGTTTTGTGAAAGATGATTTTTCTAATATGTGTTATCAGATGCCTATGGGTAGTGGCAGTGATTCCTTTTCTGTATCCCTCACTGATATTTTGTCTTTGAGATTAAAAATTACATGCTATAGGCCTGGTTGGAAAATGTATATTCCATGCAATTAAAAAAAAAAATACATTTCCTGAAGTAATTTTTGTCCCAAGTCAGAATTTAAAGCTAAAATAACATTTTTTAGTGAATAAATGCTCTGACAAAATTTAGAATTTGGTCAAAATAAAATGTTTGACAGGATTATATTAAGAGTTGATAAAAAATAACTTGAAAAATCAAGTCTAAACACACTAAAGTGTGTTTGCTCTTAATTGCTTTTCACAAATATTAGTGTTTCTTAATGGTTTAGGCAAAAGGTGTTTTATTCAAGAAAGAGCTGGAAGTTTCCCTTACATCCCATTTCATTTAGCATGTACTTTATATGACCAATCCTGTACACAAATTAAACATTTCCAGATACATTGAAATGTATCCAAAATTAATCCAGTAGTTAAGGAAAAGATGATAAACAAGGCCCCATTATTCATTGTTTGTAAACTTTTGTGGTACTTCTGAATCTGTGTTCCTTATTCTTCAAACCATAGATTTTTCTTTTTTCATGTATGTTAACCGAGTGGCAGGAAATTTAAATCATTAACTTGTGAAGTAATTTTTCATAGATTCTAAAGTCAAAACTAAATTTTGATATCTATTAAAAAAAAAAAAAATAAAGCACCAAACCCAAAAAACTTCCAAAATGTTATTTCATATTCCTTGAAATAGATTCTGTTATTGAGAATTCAGCACTGATCAGAACACTCTTGAGATGAGAGCCAGGAACAAGGGGAGAGAGAAAGAAAAAAGCTATCCAACCCCTAAAGGAAGGACTAGGATGAAAATACACTTTTCAGAGTGCTAGTTTAAGATCACAGGTAGGAAAAGACTTTACAGGAAAATAGGATTTAATTTCCTACAGAAACAAGGGAAAAAGAGGATGTTCTGCACTTGATATTATCTTTATGCATCAAAACCATATCATAGGTAGATTAACAGTGCAGGAATTAAATCAATGGTACTTAAAAAATTTGAAACTTTCTGTGCAGTTAAGCAGTCTAATAAATATTTACATTGGTCCGTATATGAAGAACATTTCCTGTGCCTATAAGAGCTAATTTGTGATTTCTTTGAAAGCTAAGAAAGGGCAAAGGGCTTGTGCTGGATCTTTTAAACTTTTCTGCCTTCCCTAAAGCAGCCTGACTAGCTGATCCTTGAAACATGCAGGAGACTGTGATCTTGGAAGTGAGCCAAAAATTATAGAATTTGCTTTAATGTAGTTTGAAAGCCACTGGAGAGAGAATAATGTTTCATCCATCTTACTAAAACCTGATTGCAGGCTCATGATGTGGAGGCAGCCCATACTGTAATGCACGGTGTTTATATCATTGTATTGTACGTGTATACATTGAAGGAGTGATTGGGAAGGTTATTAACAGAACAGTTGCCATCTACCTTGGCAACTGAATTTGCAGGCAATATTTTTCATAAATCATTGCCTTGTTTTTAAATGAACATAATGTAACTCATAATTCTGAATATACTGACTGGAAAAGAACGTATTTAAGATTTCCTTTAACTGAGGGGTTTGATTATTCTTTCTGGAAGTCTGACAACACTTATGGCTGGCCAGATGCATGGTCCAGGTGATATATGTGAAAGCCTCCATATAAAATCAATTACATTGTCAAAGGGCAAACAAACAATGTATGGGGAATGGCTTTTCTCAAAGTGCAATGCATACTTGGGGAATTGCAAAGAATATCTGGGGCGGATGATAAACTACCACACTGAATTTGTCCCATGGCCAAAATCCAACCTAAATGTCTGAGAACAGTGGAAGTATGAGGAAAACTTCTCCACAGACTGTTCCTCAGTCTGTTGTAATCTAGTCAGATGCTTCCTATTTTAACTAGGATTAGATGTTTTGTTTGTACTGCTTCTCCTTGAGATAGATTTCTTCTAATTTTCTAGTTGACATTACCAGGGGTAGGGGGAGGAATAGAGGAAGTACTGCCAAAACAGAGGTGCATAGTGAGAGGACTGTGATAAGGATCTAGGAAATTTCCTTACCTCAGTGAAGACAGCTACAGCAGGCATTTTAGCTGTCCAAGACTGTGATTCTGGAGTGCATAAGGCGAGCATATATAAACTATAGTTGATCATGCATGGCAGAATCACACAACATGTTCACCTTTCCCTGATTTGAATTTATAGAAGTTTGTTCTCCATATCTTATTTCTGCTGTCTAGGATAAGTAATGAAATGGCAGCTAGTTATTAGCAGTTATTACTTAGGCTAAAACATATTGGGTATGAAGATACACACAGAACATCTTCACTGAAGGACCTCATGTAGAGACAGAGTTGATTTCACTATTGAAATCTGTTCAGACTGTGAATTACTCATTCTTCAAACGAAATAACCGGCTGTGCTTCTCCAACCTATAGGCCCTTATTATGATAAGTTCCTTCCAGAGGAAAACTTCTCTTCCCAGGCATTGTTCTAATCTTTATTTTGGTGAAATCAAAGGGCTTTAGTTCTCCTGTCACTTCTGTAGAGTGGCTTTTCGAGATGCTGAGTTTTTCTTATATATTTTCTTATTATGAATCTTCCCAGTTTTGTCAAATTTGTTTTTAAGAATATGTATCCTTTTTCTTAGGGAAATTTGCGTTCCATTTTCTTCTTCACCTTGAAGTCAGGCAGGAATTCTGGATACAAAGTTATATTTCTTACCTTATTAGCAAACCAATACAGTGGTGGCCTGTAAATATGTGTTTATTTTTCACTTTACAGTTATCTGCCTTCCTCTTGTCATAACTTCTGCTTATCTGGCTTACTATCTCACCATCCTCAAGGTTCAGTGGGGGTTTTTTAAACCCACTTACCACTGTTTTTTTTCTGGTTGCATTAATTCTTTACTGTTGCTCCCAGTTAGGATTGATTTTTTTTTTTCTCTTATCCCTCCCTGGTCAAAAGAAGATTACTGAGCAACTTCAGGTAGATAATTTTATAAATATGACACGATGCACTGGCTTGGAAATTTCTAAAACTTTTGGTTCATGTGATCCTATCAATGAATGCAGACTGAGCCCTGAATAAAATAGAGGCCATCAAAATTATACACTATTTTTAAAGTCCTTTCACCTGGAGAATCCAGACTTAGTCCATATGTATTCTAAAGTTCAGTCTTTAAAGTACATATTCTCTTTTTAAAATATATGATTCTAACTAGATATATTTTTCAACAAGTCTACATTCTTAAAGCCTTGTGTATTACAGTTCTTAAATTTGCAGGTTTGGCATTTAGTGAAAAACAGGTCATTTTTTCACATGCAAGCAAAGCATTGAAGGTGAAAAATAAACTGAAAATCTTCCTCTATTTTACTTTCAACACACTTCATACCCAACTTCAGTCTCAATTATATCAGGATGGAGTTCTTGAACATTATATCTGTTGCACCTGAAGAATCCAGCACTGTCTCCAGTTCACCTTCCCTCTGTCAGGTTGCTTCTAATATGGTTCTTGTAAGCAAGAGAAGTGAGCAGCCAGGAGGATGTGGACATGCTCTTGGGGATGTTCCCTAACTTGCAGAAAATGTTGGAGGTGTCTGTGATCTGAGAGCAGTGCTGAACAGGTAGCAGGGATGCATCCTGACAGGAAATGAGTGAAGCTGTATTTAAGCATGAAAAAGGAGCAAAAGCTCCTTTCCCATTCCAAACTTCTAAAATTTGGATTGGGATCTTACACCTTTGTTATGGAGAAAAAGCAATGAGTGTCAGCTCCTTTGCCATTTCCATGATGGCTTTGTATCTCAGAGAAATAATTTTATCATAGGTTTCTAAAGAAGTCCAAGGAGGAAAATAAGTAAAAACTTGTAGGTGCTGCTCATTTGGTTTAATGAGTAGAACAGAATTTCAGGTTGCTTTTGATAGGTAAGTAGTTTTTCCCTTTTCTTCCATTTTTACTGCACAAAAAAATGCAGGACTCAAATCCTTTTCACATTAACAGAAGCTTTCAAAAAGATCAGGATATGTGCCCAAAATAGAACTGTGAGAGAGTAGACATTATCTTTCCAATATAAGCTTTTCATATGTTTTAAATCATGGTTATATATATGTAAAAAAAGGTTTATTTGGTTTTTTTATTCCAGCGGCACTGTGGGATGTGAAGTTACCTTGCCAATTTTCATGCATATGCAAAAAGACAAGCAATTTGTCTGACCTATTTCTTTTCCTAGTGAGAAAATACGAGACAAACTCAAATTTAAGGGGTCTAAAAATGTAAAAGTTGGATTTGATGCATACTTTCCTGGGCTTAAATATCTGCCATGTAAGCCCACTGTACAGGGTATTTCAATGCTCATCTTCTTATTTTGGCATGTTCATGATTCTTGAAAAGAAAATGATATGTAGACAGTCTGTGTCTTACTGGATATGGAGCTGGGGATTTTGTTCACTCAGACAGAATTTCTATAGAGGAATTTTTTTTTTTTTTTTAATCTAGAGGTACTTATGCAAAGCATGTCTGTCATCACACTTAAGTTGTTCGGAATAAAACAGCTGGTGCAGCATGCATTCAGAGATCTCAACCTTCTGGGTTTTGCATAGAAGACAGACTGCTGCAGTGATTAGGACAGGCTAGGAGTGTAGTATCTTCTGGTAAGCTGCCTTAGATTCAACTGAGCTGTGTAAGTTTAATAGTTAGAACAACATTCTGCCATGGAGTTTTATTGAGAAGTGAGAGTTGCTTGACGTTTAGTCTTACTAACTGCCCATTTCCTCCAGCTTGTGGAGGAGTGACATGCAAATAGGTCAGGCACAGGAGACAAAGTGCTCAGAAGAGCCTCAGTCACTCATGGTTAGCTATGCCTGCATCAGGCTATGGTGAAGCCTCTCCAATTGTATGTGATGGCACGTTCATCACACTCAGCTACATTAGGAGAGGAAAGGCTATTGTGTCCTCTACTTTGTGCTGTGGACCTGTCTTTGCTGCTTGATTCACTTGTGCCTCTGTGCTGGAAACACAGTACTCTCTCTTATGGCCCCCTTCAAGAGTGGCAGTCAAATCAAATCCCCCAAACCAGAAAAGTCAGCCTGAGAACATAGGCCATGGAGAGCAAGACAGTGGAGTGGCTACTGGAGAAGAGAGTTTGGGATGGTTTATGTGGAAGTAAGAGAGCCAGTTGCATGCTCTTCTGAACTAGCTGTGTGGTCTGATGAAATTGTAGATATCATGCCAATGCATTATGATGGAGAGACTGGTTTAAATACATGTTTGGGCTGTAATGTTGCAGTATTGTGCTCCAACTCATCAGTCCATTGGGAAATAAGGCATGGGGCACAACACTCTGGAGCTGAACATCTCAACATAACAGGCTGGACCAGAGCTGCTTTGGGTGTGCCTGCAGTCCCATCTGTAGCCTGGTAGGGACCTGCCTTCAGCCATCTGCAAAGGGTCTGCTTAATGATTTTATAATGGTTTGGCATTTTGTAGGCTGAGCATTGGCACACATGGGCGTTTTTGAAGCATTTGTTCCTGACACCCACATTTCAAGTGTGTGATGGAAGTGTTTGAGGAACAATACTTTGGAGAGAAGGGACACTTAGACATTACTTGCAATGTCAGGCAGAGAAGCTCATGGACATGTAGTTTGAATATGTTTCTGTTACCGAACACACAGGGGATTGTGTCCTTAGAGAAGGTGCTCTGAAAAATTATTAAGAAAAAGTATCTTGACTGACATAGCTCCCCTGGAAGAAAGAAAGAGAACCCTAGAAACATGGGAAAATGAAAGCAATAAGGCTGGTTCCTATTTCTTTTTTACACAAAAGCTTTTATCTGATTCTGTTTTTTTCTCCTGTTGAACAGTTGGCAGAGTGGGTGTTACATCCAACACCTCCGTGTGACAAATCTCAGCCTACAAAGTACTGACACGTTACATTTCATTAACCATATGGGTCCTAATTATGCTGCCAGCTAAAATACAGGTGCAGATCCTAAAGGACCTGTTTGCTCTATGTACATGAGCCCTATAGAATTTGGCAGTATGTTTGCCTTCACAAATCAGAGAGTTCATTTGACATTTGCAATATGGATGGCTTCATCGAGCTGTATAGAGCCTAATTTTTAATATCTAGCTGAAGTAAAAGCTAAGTTTTTACTCACAAGATTGAAAGGTTTGGAGGAGAAGGAGCAGCATCTGTGTGTGTACAAAAAAAAAAAAAAATTGTCAGTCTTCCCAGGAAGTAGTATTTCAGCATTTTGCAGTCATGTCCATAAAGAAAACTGGCCAAAGGTAGCCAGACTCCTTAAAACAGTAGAGCATTGACATCCTCTGTCTATAGTCAACTTGGAACAGTGGCCCAGATTTGGCAGTGCTCTCCCTGCCCTTTCTGTCCTGCTGAGATGTTGGCTCAAAGACACGAGCACAACATAATTCTACTTGCAGCAATTTCATTACAGATTATTTTATCAGGTGGGCTGTGGAAGGGTAGGAGTGAACTCTGTGCAGGTTGGATATGAGTGCTAAGAGGGCTCTTAGGAAGAGGAAGCAGAATATCAAAGGTCTAGGTGAAGGAGAAACTCAAGAGCGCAGGATTAAGAGAAACAAATTACAGAAATGGTGCTTAAGATGAATTGCTTCACTGATACCATTTCTAGACATAAGTACTTAATACACCCTAGTTCCTATTCAGAAAATGCCATCTACAAGCCCTGAAATGCTTAATGAAGTTAATATAATTTTATTACTAGGAGAGCAAAGGCCTGAAAACTGGCATGCTGGAGGACAGAGGATAACCGTGGCACCTGTCTTTTTTCTCTGTACTTCCTTTCACAGTTGACGGTCATGACCTGTTACTATACAGGAGGTGCCACATTAGGTCCTTCAATTGTTGTATGTGTTACACAAGGCCTGAAGTTGTTCTTCACGCCAAAAGTGAAAATGCAGTGAGGTGCTCTCAGTACTCCTGAAGACAGTTAAATTTCAGGCTAAAGCAATCTATGGAGCAAAGCAGTAACTCAGAACTGTGCTTGCATTTATAAGCTGTTGATTTGTCCTAAATATGTCAAGTAGAAATGACTGAATTTTGCTTTATAAAACGACTCTTCAAATCAATCATGGTAATGCCTTCTCATAAGCTGATGGCTTCTCTCTGGCAAGATGTGTCATTTTGATATAATCATGATCGAGGTGCTACTAACTTCATTGCACAAGCAAGAAATTAGTAATTACTTTACAGTTTTGTAGAGGTGTTTGTAAAAAAAAAATCATACCTATAACTATGATAATATTTGAGAGATTTATGTGTGTATTTGTTCTCTACATTATTGTGAAAACATATTTTTTCCCTATATTTTTTCCTGTGGAAAGCAGACAAACATTTTATAGTGAAAGAAAAGGACTTTTTTTTTAATGGAAAATGTTTTTCAAAATAGCAAAAATGGGTGTTTGTGCATTTTCATTTTCTGTCGGTGGAATTTGCTGAAGCCTTATCACCTACTGCCCACAGTTCTGGTCATCCATAGGTGAGACATAATATGCCCAAAGGCTATTTTTGCTGTCCTCTAAAAATAACAACAGTGAATTTGCAGTGAAACTATTTTGTTCATCTGCATCAATATGTGAGAAGATGCTCTGACTTCACAGATCAGCACTTTGCCATGCATGCAAAATTTGCTGAATAAATAATTGGACTGATTGCTTTGGGTTTAAATATAATTTAAAAAGTATTTGGGACACCATTTCAAGTAATTACATATCTCAGAAGCACAGGGAGTTGGTCAGATTGTGAAGATGATCTATTTAAGGACTTTGCTTGAAATGTGCTATGTATAAAATGTATTATTTTAAGGTCCATAATGAGGTTATTGACTCAGTATAAACTTTGCAACAGAAAAGTCTACAAAAAGTTACCAAGCGACACTTTCTGATGGGAAAGATCTTGTAGTAAGAAAGGATATTTACTACACTCTTTCTAATCACATATTGCTTAAATTTATAAGCAGTTTACAAACAATCAATAGTTGTTTACCAATTATTTATGAATTATATATTAGCTAGATAGCTAATATTTCTAATAGAAAGTCAATAGTAGCAAAGCACCCAGTCCTGCAGTCTAAAAAGTATCAAGCACAGTTACCAGACCTATCTGTGAATAAAAGAGCTGTGGAAAAAGCAACCCTTGGGTGCTCAGACTAATTTTCAGTCTGAGCTACATTGCCTTGATCAGTGCAGTGCTTGTATGGTGTCTTGTCCTGCATTTCTTCACTACATGATTTGTGAACATATGCATTGCCAGTTTGTCTTGCCTTTCACAAGCAAGAATTGTTTCAGAGTTTTTTCCTTCGACTCCATCTTTGCTGTGATTCTGTTGTCTACTTATTTGCACTGAAAGTTTTTCCTCTCCCTTGTTATGCATTTAAATAGCATCTAGCATTCAGGTGCAATCACCTTAGCTGGTGCTCATATACATCATTATGAGTAATTTGCAAAAAGAATTACCATTCCCAAATAATAGCACTTGCCGTCATGACTTACTTTACTTTTAGAGTCTGAGTCCTTTTCATTTATCAACATTTTTATTTCTGTAGTCCAGAGAGTGCAATGGAATAGGACTAAAAGTGATGGCAGTTTCAATCCACCACGCACTCTTCAGGGTTCTGGTTCAGCAAGTGCTCTGAACCCTTTTGCTATTTTTACTCTGAACAAGTGAGCTATCCAAGGAGCAGCAAATCAAAAAACATCCTTTTCTGATAGACAATAGACTTCTATGTTTGATAAATGTTTATTATTGTCTGCTAGAACAAGAACAAAAACTGTTCCTGCTGATGAAGGAATTGCCTGCTTGCCTTAATTACATGTTTCGTCAAGGACTCTTCTTGTGTGTGGCAATCAGTTTATTCGTTTTCCTCCCCACAACTTTTCTCTTAGCAAAACCACTTGACTCTGGTCCTGACTGATGCAGAAGCAGGTATATTATTGCAAATCCTGTAAAACCAGAACCTTGGAATAAAATTGTTTTTGGGAAATACTGGTGGTTACTGAAATGCTTGTTCTTCCTATTTGTGTAGTCGATAAAAAAATGATAGTTGTAACATGCTGGTGGCTCAAAATTGTATCTGTAAATTATACCCTCATAGAACTTTGGGCACTATTCCAGTTCTGATGTCAACACCTTATGTTTCTCATATTTCTGAGAGTAATTGTAGACTTTTTGAAATAGATTAACCTGTAGTTGTTTGGAACAGGAAATTGAATTTCCTTGAACATGTGCATATCATAAAATAAAAAAGACCAATAATGGCTGTGCTTAGGCACTGCACTTCCGAACTCTTAACTCATCCCCTGCTTCAGTTATGGACTATTGTAGTGACCCCTATACAAATCAAAACTGCTAAAATGAGGGCTGGAGATAAGCAGAGCATGCAGAATAATTTATGTTTCTTGTTCTTGTTCTGTCCATTCTACCACTGTGCAGAAGCCCCTGTGTAAACATAAAAGGGCAGCATCCTTCTTGGGAGTTTTACAGGAGTAAATGTCATGGAATTCTGATTTTTCAATTCCTGTACCTGAAGAATCTCAATTTGCTTTTTCTTGAAAAGCTATTTAAATCTGATAGGATCAGACCTGCATATTTTGAATACTTTGTGATTCATGCTGTCTCCAACTGTGCCTGGAAATTATTTGGGACAGTTCAGGCACAATGACTCCAGGGACCATTACAGCACTTTAATATTGTAGAAAACCGTGTTTTACCACTACTGAGTGTTCTCTGATGATGAATATACCAGTATAAATGTTACCTTTTTTCTTGATAAATATCTTTCTTAACCTGTAGGCATATATTAAACGGAGCAGTTATCAGTAGAAGCGCAAACACAGGGGTTTTTATTCCATTTGAATCTTTGCATACTCCTCTTTTTTAAGGATCTTAATTTCTTTTCGGCTCTCTACAGCTTGTTGAGATATTTAGTAGCTGAAAACGTATTATTATTAAATGTGCTTTGTTTTATCGGTGTGAATAATGAGACACTAAAAAATGCCGTGATATTACTCAGTTTTAATTAAATGAATATATTTTGTATAAACATTATCTTTTATCAAAAGAGGGCTCATTTCGGAGGAAAAGGTGTTTGAGAAATTAGGAAAGGTAATGAATTCTATAAATTAAACTACTCAGGATCAAACAGTAGAATACAAAGAAGAGGCACTAGCAAAAATGGTGATTATGATTCTATGGTTCTGACTTTCTTATGCCAGTTAATGATATCTATTGGAATGGAATCTACTGGTAATGTATTTTCCCACTGGGAATGGAGCGAAAAGCTATAAAACCCTTAGGGAATTTTATTTAGATAATGTATCATGAATACCCAAAATAATAATGAAGTAAAAATTGTAAAAGTCAAGATTAATTATGTCTCTAAAGTAAATAAAAACAGATAGCTAAAGTCTACTGTTGCTCTCTGCAAAGTTATGAAGAGGAACAAGAGCAGATTGAGTCAATATTAAAAGTAATTCAATCTTGGTCGTAGACCAGAACAAACATTTCTTGGCATAAAAGTGATAGAAAAAGACTACTCTATTTCATTTTTTTTTCAAGCTGCTAACTAGATTGTCCCAAAGACCCTCTTTACACAATGCAAAGTCACTTCTGAGGGGTGATTCAACCCTCCATTTCCTTTAACTCTTCATTAGTGATTACTGCCTTCCTAACTCATGTACTTTAAATAAATATTTCAAATTATGTGTCCTGAATAACAGACTTAATAAAGATAAAGACTTTAGAATATGAAGGCAAAAGCAAATTGATTGGCAGGGAGGATAATATGAAAATGGAAATGACCACAACAGAAGTAGAAGAACAAGTCTTGAGTAAAATTACACACAATGTCAGATAATTGCGGTCCCAAAGGATTAAGACTTGTTATTCAAAAAATCATAAATCTGGCAGCAGGATTTTATCTAGAGGGACTTTTAGACCATCTTTTGGGGTGTTTTTTTAAAGAAAACATTATTTCAGGATTGGCACTGTAATACTGGATAATATCACAGACAATGGATATGATTTAATGCGTGTTTGTGTGTGTGAAATTACTTAATTATCCACAGATCATGTCTCTGTGGTATGTTTGCTTTCACAAAAAATTTTGAAAAGAAGGGTATGGAAGTAAATGTAAGATCCCAGATATGTGCTGCTCCTTCTTCAAGGGATCATTGATTTTAATTGTTTTCTCCATGAAGGGAGAATATGTAGTTTAGATGTCATTTGTTAGGGCTTGTTAAATGCTGATATAGTGCTACAGTGGAAATTAGGGTTAGAGTCTGGGTCTCATAGTAGCTGGAAACTACTGTGAAATTGAGATGGACAGGAAAGTGGGAGAAATGGAAAAAGAAGATATAAAGTTGCATAAGGTTATTGTCAGTTGTCTTAAGTGATTAGCATGGGGACTAGATTCATGTAATGTTTTTGTAACTGATGTAACTATGATCACCTTATTCCCTGGGATTTTCTAATGATGTAAAAAAAAATATTAACCAGCAGAAAGGAAAAGAAGAGCAATTGCACAAGAAGAATTTGGTGGTTTTGGAGACTAGGCAAAAAAGAAATTGTAGCAGGCACTTAAGATCTTCTCTGTCTTTAGGTATCTAACCTAAATAGTCTAACTAGGACTATAGTCATCCTAAGCTCTATCTGTGTATCAGTAAGAAATTCTGAAACCTGCCAGGGGAGGTTCAAGTTGTTAAGTGGCTTCCAGAGGAGTTCTGAGGTTTGTTATGATCTCTATTGACTAAGTGTGAAGCCTAGTGTGATGAAGTTTCTGTCTTGCTTTGAACAAATACCCCTTTTTCCTTACCGATTAGTGTTCATTTCTGTTGTTACCCAGGACCTCAGCACTTAGGAAGAGAGGGTGCAAGAGAAAAGAGAAGCCAGTTTGATAAAGATATGAAAATGTCAAACGGAATCTTGGAGTGGTATTTTCAGAAAAATAGATTATTTGTCCTGATGTATAGGATTCTGTAAATTATCATCTGATTGTTCAAGTCTGGCAGTCATTAATATCTGTGAAAGAGAGAATCAAAGTGGGGACAGCTGTGGAGAATAGTTAGTCCAATCTGAAGAGCCCGTCATGAAACCAGGGCCTTAAAGATTTATTTTTATTTAGTGCATGAAAATGAAGCTTTAATGATACAATTAATAGCTTTAAATACAGCACATTGAATGTCTATGTCTGAAAGAAAAATAAATACTATGCCTGAAAGAAAAATAAATCCGGGCTGAGTATTAGAAAGATTTCCAGCTCTCAGGTAAATTTGGCCTGGAATAACCCCAGAATGGATAAACCTTTTGTTCAGACTGAAGCTGATTTTGAGCTACAGTGCATGCCTGATCTTCAACAGCATGTCTTTTATTTTGAAAGAAAAAAATTGCATGGAGGTGTGTATTGGTTTAGCATAAATGGTAGGAAAAACCAATTGTTAATCCATTTTGGAACTAACAGCTAAGCTGGCCAATCAGGTAAAAAGTGTACACCCCCTGGGACACCGCTTAAAAAACAGGAATCTTGGGAGACCCGCCCTCTTTCCACGGACTCCCAGCCATGAGGTAACATCGCGGCCGGGCCGGGAGGGGGCCCGGGCCCCAGGGCCCCGGGAGGCCCCAGGAGTCCCCGGGAGTCCCCGGGAGCTGTGGCCGGGCCGAGGGGCCCGGATCAGGGCCAGCCCTCCGGAGAGCCGGGCGATCTAGAGCATTTGAGCTCAGCGGATGCCGCAGAGAGGGGGAGATGGCCCCGGCCCCCCCCCCTCCCC
>WBMY01005592.1:1576408-1690166 GCA_013397315.1 Donacobius atricapilla | reverse complement strand
GAAACCCCGTGTTTTAAAATCCACAAGCCCTTATGTAGTCATATAAAAAGCTACATTTTGGGAAGCTCACAGATACAGTGTCGGGCGGGCTGTGTTTATAAGAGCTGGAAGCCACAAACAGACTGTGTCTCTTGTGGAAAGTTACCAGAAGAATCAGGAGGGACTTGTCTCTCTCAAAAGACTGAATGAAAGACTATTTTATTAAGTGATACTGACTTAAGAGTTCTGATGTTTTGTCCCTTTGCATTGTTTTTCGTGGAAAAGTAGATTGTTGCTAGGGAGGAAGAGGGGTTGTTTTTGAGAGGGTTTCGTAGTTGGTTTTTGTTTGTTTACCTTTACTGTATGTTAATAAATCTAACTGTTTCTATTTTTAAATTGAACCTGTTTTGCTTTTCTTTTAATCCTATTCCACTAAAATGAAAATTAGGCGAATGTGATAACCACTACAAGGTGTATCTGAAAGCATACACCCAGAATATTTGAAAGCAACAGCTAGGAGAATAAAATACATATTAATGAAATGGCACAGTTATTCTTGATGAAGACAGTAATACAATGAATTAGCAGATTACCTTATTTTTACTTCTCTGAGAAAAAACACTGGCATTAATGATGATTGAAATGGGCTGAGCTACTTGGTTGTAAGTGGGAGAAGAACACATATCTAAAAAACTGGCTAAAAACCCTGATAAATGAAACTGAGGTTAAAGAGCTTGATTTTAAAACTGTNGGAAGGAAGGAAGGAAAGTTGATTCACGCACCTGAGTTATATCTCAGTGTATTCCTAATGTTAGGAGAGAGACTGGATTTTTTTGCATGCACCGCAGAATCCTTTAAGGCTGGTTCTAGTCTGGGGAAACTTCATAGCTGGATGTTCTCTTATTCAGATGGGATCACCAGAGTTAACAAGGCGAAGAATTGTTGTATTTGGGGATTTTAAGAACAGGATGATACAACTTGCCACAAGTTTCCCAGACGGATCATAAAATCCCCATCCTTGGAGGTATTCAAAGCTTGATTGGAAAAGGTCCTGAGCAACCTGATTTAAGTTGCTCCTTCTTGGAACAAGGTGTTGGACAAGAAGACCTCCAGACGCTTCTTCCAATTTCATTTATTCTCTGGTTTAACTGTTGTGTGCAAAAAAGCAAGGAGATATATACTATATTGAATTTTGATTAATCTTATTCTTAATTTTAATCTTAATCTTAATCTTAATCTTAATCTTAATCTTATTCTTCTCCTAATCTAGTGTTTTAGGAATTACAATAGTCTCTCAAAAGTCTTATGAGGCAGACTGCGATCTCTTATTTTGCGGGAGGGAGGGATG
Source organism: Donacobius atricapilla (assembly GCA_013397315.1). Lineage (NCBI taxonomy): Eukaryota > Metazoa > Chordata > Aves > Passeriformes > Mimidae > Donacobius > Donacobius atricapilla. The sequence continues at coordinate 1,688,839 of WBMY01005592.1, read as the reverse complement.
GAGGATGAGAGCAGTCGCAAGACATTCCTAAACCTCGTTTTTGAAGCAGGACTTCTGAATCCTGAATGAAGGCTGAGTCAGCCTTTTTTTCATGAATGGGATATAACTATAACTAGTAGATACCAGAGGCAGGTGGGGTACTGATCTCACTGACAACCTGTGGGATGGGCATGGACAAGTCTTACTGGTCTGGACCAAATTGGGATGGGGCTGTGGGTGCCATATCCTTCCCACTGAACCATGTCTGAATTAATTTGATCAGATATGAACTTTCTGCAGCAGATACAGAAAACTCTCCTCACAATGTACTCTAGGCATCTTGAGGCAGGTAGGTGGAGGAAAATTAAGTCTATGTTCCATATTTCTTGTCAAGAAACATTCCATGTTCCTTTAGANAAAACTGTACCATCATTCAAAAAAAAAAAAAATAGCTATGCCATGTTCAAATTAGAAAAGGAGGCCTGAAAAAAATGGCCTACTATTCAACCAAGAGGTAATTCCTTTTAAACAGAGGTAATTTCTGTGTCTTGTTCTTAATTCTCCTGTCCCCTTCTCTTTCTATACTCCAGTGTGCAATAACAAAAGAAAGCAGGATTGAATGGAATGTATTTTTGTGCATAGGAGGAACCCAAAAATTCTAAAGCAATAATTTAATAGATTTTGGGCAGCCTAGTATGCTAATTACAGCTTGAAGGGAAAAATCAATTGATCAGTAAAATTTTCTCAGTNATCTTAATCTTAATCTTAATCTTATTCTTCTCCTAATCTAGTGTTTTAGGAATTACAATAGTCTCTCAAAAGTCTTATGAGGCAGACTGCGATCTCTTATTTTGCGGGAGGGAGGGATGGAGGATGAGAGCAGTCGCAAGACATTCCTAAACCTCGTTTTTGAAGCAGGACTTCTGAATCCTGAATGAAGGCTGAGTCAGCCTTTTTTTCATGAATGGGATATAACTATAACTAGTAGATACCAGAGGCAGGTGGGGTACTGATCTCACTGACAACCTGTGGGATGGGCATGGACAAGTCTTACTGGTCTGGACCAAATTGGGATGGGGCTGTGGGTGCCATATCCTTCCCACTGAACCATGTCTGAATTAATTTGATCAGATATGAACTTTCTGCAGCAGATACAGAAAACTCTCCTCACAATGTACTCTAGGCATCTTGAGGCAGGTAGGTGGAGGAAAATTAAGTCTATGTTCCATATTTCTTGTCAAGAAACATTCCATGTTCCTTTAGATCTGAGCACATGAATATAAACATTGCTGAGATTTCTCTCCTAGGTATCAAACAATAGTTTTAGAAAGCTGACAAAAACTTCAAGATGGGAAGTAGGCATATTGGCTGTGGGATGGTATGTAATGCCAATCTGTTGCTAAGTGTTATTTTTAAATTAACCTTTTATAATTTTCTGTAACACTGGAAATTAAAGTTGAAGTAATAAATTTCATTTAAAATAAATTTGTGTTATGAGAATCTGACTTAGGTTGTGTGTTTACAGACACTGTAATTAAGCTGGAGCAGAGTAGGATTGCTCCATCCTGACCTGCTCCAGAAAACAAACTAGAGTTTATATGGACACTGCAGTAGGACTAAAGAGTTTTCTTATTTGGACTGCTTTATATCCATTTGGAAATCTGTGTGTATGCATTCACATTTACATGTAATTGATCCCTATAGCTGTGTGGAGTGTCTGTGTGGTCATCCAGAGTCTGTATTCCTAGGTGACACAATTATCTGTGCCTGTACTGGGAGCTGTACTGAAGTTTTCTGCCACCCTTGCTAATGCTGCAATGATTCAGTGCTGGTGATTTTTTTTTCCCCTGACAAATGCAGTCAGACAGCAAGAAATATTTCACTGTGTTAAAAGATCTTAAGTGGATTCTACCTTGAATAACTGACATTCACAGAAAAAACAAAGGTGTTTTTGGATTTACCTATGATGAGTAGATTTAAACAATCCAGTAGATGCAAATTAATTGGCTTTTATGAGTAATAAGTGGGGCAAACCTTTTTGATGGGTCCCACATACCTACATGTTTATAGATAAACGTACACATATCTATTACATGAAATGGTTAGGGTTTATTCCAAAGCTCAAAGAAACTGCATGGGAATATTATAGCCAAATGCAAATATGCAAAAGAATGTAAACATATGTAAGGAAAAGGAAGTGCAGAGGAAGTAATGATCAGTGTTCTGTTTTTCCGGTGCCTCATCTGCACTTACTGCCCACTTTTACAAATATAGGGGCAGGGTTTCCTCTTTCCTAGGTTACCAACTGCCTGTCAGACAGGAAGCACAAAGTCACCTTTTTACCCATCCATGAGCAGAACAGATGAATAATGTAGACAATATGTTAATGACTGATTTCTCTGTATTGCTGAAGATATGGTTCCTTTACCTACTCACCCTAATACAGGCTTGTGTGTTGTGAGTTTTCACATTGCTCCACATATTTAAATGCCAGAAGAAGCCCATCTGCTCAGACACTCAGACCTTTTGCATAGCACAGGTCATGATATTTTACCCAGTAAATTAAGCTCTGGAAGAAATCATCCCTTCCTTTGAGTGTGATCAAGCCCATGAGCTTGTGACTAAACCTGTGTATATCTAAGGGAAAGACATTTGGTTTAAATGTAAGGCCTCCAGGAGATGATTAATCAGACACATCCTTTAATTATGTTGCAATGGTTAATTACTCTTGCTGTTAAAAGTTGTCTTGCTTCCAATCTGAATGTGTCTGTCTCCATGGAGACATTCTTCTCTGGGAAGAATAGGGTACCATGACCTCTCTCTTCATAGAGATTCCCATTTGTTGCCTTTTTTTGTAGATTGTTTGTCTTAATCTTAGGCTATAATAATCCCGACTGATGGATGCGTCCTGATAGCTTGGTGTAAATACAGATCTCCTTCAATCAAGGCAAAAAAAAAAGTGCTTTAGATTTACATGAGTATGAGGCGTACCAAAACCTGCCTCTCATAGTTCACGCTGCTCTTAATAGCTAGAAGAAATCATTATCTGTAAAATGTGCCTTGATTTGGCTTCTCCTGAACAAACTTAATCAAAGTTCTCAGTTTTGATTTCCATTCAACTTGGCTATCAGCCTCAGGGAAGTGAGATGTTTTCTGCCAATATCACAGATTTCACCTTCATAAAGTTGTATTGAAAAAGAGATTAATCTCTCTCAGGGAGGGGCTTGCCTTTTACTGATACCAGTAAATGCTTTTTAAAATCTGATTTTATCATTCTCTGGTGTTAAGGATCAATTACTCATTGGTCAGTGCTTATGGCTTGAAGTACCTGATGAAAATGGCAATTGACCTCTTTATTTTAATAATTTATTTTCTGCAGGTGATTTCTTTGTGTAAATAACTTCAGGTTTTGAAATCTGGGTTTCTGAGCCAGAGACTACTCAAGGTAGCCCTTGATATATTTCTGCCTTCTCTTCTGTTGTCAGCATCTCCTAAACACACACTCGCATTCTGTTCATGCTCAAACTGGTTACCTTATGTAATCCAGCATTTGGGAGCTTTGACATATGTCTGCCTCTGACTAAGCTTGACTGAAACAATCATATGTGGCTGCACATATTTTTCTTCTTGATAAAACCTGTTTAAAATACTGGAATAAATATAGTCAGTGATTTGAAAATGTTATTTTATTGACGTGGCATACACTAGACAGAATTGACTAGTGACAGAGATGCTCAGAAACACTGCACTTTTACTCTTACCCAAATTTTACTCTTACCCAAATATCATCCACTATCTGCATGAGAGAGCCTTAAAACCAGCAGCATACTGATTACTGGATCCTGTGCTGGAAAGGGTGTGAAGTTGTTTTCATTCATTACGTTTTTCCAATTCCATGCTTTCTCTCCATGGAGACAAGGGTTTTAAAATTACCTCACATAGGCAACATCCAGGGAATTTGTGAATTGGAAAGGGTGGAGAGTCTAGGCTGATTTCCACTGACTGTGTTTACATAGCATCTTAATTCACTAATGATTTCAAAAGCACTGAGTAAGACATTACACCTTGGTAATAACCCAGTCTGTAAATTGGTCAGCTTTAGCACAGCAGTTAAAAATACTGGTTCCAATAAGATGTCTAGAGAAACAGAAATAGCCTTACAGCTTGTCCATAAAATTCTATTTGTACCAGGTTGTCATGTATGATAGCGACACCTGCTCATGTTTAAAAGGGATCCTGTCACTGGATAATTTGTACCTTTACTGATCTTCCTATAGCTTCTAAGGGATAGAAATAACTTGATGCCAAGGTGTACGCAGCCACAGCCTGCATGCAAAACAGGTGTAGAGAGGTACAGAAAGTGGTGTAGAAGCATGCCCTGAGAGAACTGGGATGATCTCAAAGTCCTTTCTGGCTGTTGGTTCATCAGATAAATCTATCGTTAGTTTAATACCTTCAGATTCCTGTCATTATGACTGTTAGTTATTGTTCAGGCATTCAGCCTTTCTCTTAAACTTGAAAAATTCTTGACACCTGTGTCCAAAATAATAAATTTTGGAGGGTTTTTCAAGCTTTCCCTTCTCTTATGGAAGGCTTCAGGGGAGTATGAACTTTCCCTTAACTCCTCCATCTTTCTAGCTGTGGTTTGGTACCCAAACTGGTGTCATCTGGTTCCTCTCTACAGGCAAGAGGCTGCATATAGAGTGTCACCAGCAGGTGCTGCTGAACACAGCAGAAAAAGGTTGAACTCTGCCTCCCTTTCACTCAGGAGAGTGACACCAATTTTTTATTTTGTGAAAACTATTGCAACATGCCCTCTTTTTGACTTCTTTTTTTGTATTTTGCCTGAGGTGGCTGACACTATCTAAGTGGTAAGTAGAATGAGATTTGTCGCTGTAGGACACGAAATCAGACCACAAGACTCTAGAATCTGTCAGAAGGCTAAAAGACTGAGTTTATTAAAATTTGACCTCTTTATATACTAGATCGTTAGAGCTAAACTGATTTGTGTTAGAAGTAACACCCATTCAATCACATTGGCCAACACAGAGAGACATCAAATGGTCCCCACCTCCAAAGAAGAATGAAAACAAGATAGAGTGAGCAAAAACATTTGCTTTTGTTTACAGAAAGTTCTGTGAGAATGGAGTTTTAGAAATTAAAACATCTCAGGCTGAAAACCTAGGGCTACAGGGATTGACAAACATACTGTGTTCTGAAGAAATCAAGCTACAGGTATTAGGAAGTCTTTGTGGGAACACAATAAAAAGTGTTTATTGCTTGCAAAAAATCCCCCAAAATTTTGAATTTCAAATATATGTGCTGAAGATGGGGAAAATTAAATTCTTTCACTATTTCAATTAATTTAATTATAATGTGACCTTTAAGTCTTAATTGCATTTGATTTTTGTGGTCACTTTGTATCAATCTTGGCTACCCGCAGGACAAATCTGTATGTTCATAGTCTTTGCATTGAGTCATATAATTTTTTATCAGATAAAGCAAAATTGGAAACAGATGTAAGATAATAAACATTTATGTGGATTTTTATTTCTTGAAAAAGTCTGTGTCTTAAAAAAAAAAAAAAAGCCAAAAGATTATTTTATTTCTTAAACAGGTCTGAAAAAAGACATGATTGGGGAAATAATACATAATTTTAGTTCATTTAAGTACTTCAGATATTAAAAAGCCTAAAATATAAAAATGTCCGCTTTTAGAAAAACAGCATTAAAAATATTACTGATGGCTTTTACTGCAAATAAAAAGGATCTGGCTAAGTCTTGCAGTGAGGGACATTCTACCACCTCTCTGGGTTTACCTGCTCCAGTCGTAGTCTCAGTGTGAAGGGGTTTTTTTTTATGTAGAGATGCAATGTCCCCTGAAGCAGAAAGTTCTTGTTATCCCATGGATTGCTGTGCCAACCGCACTGTCTTCTATTCTGTAAAGATGTTTTAGGTGCTAGAAGACAGTGATTTGTTCCCTCTCAGTTTTCTCTCCTCTAGGCTGAATAAATCCAGTTCCTTCAACCTTTCCTCACATATCAAGTTCTTCAGCTTCCAGTCACCTTGGTGACCCTCCACTGGATGTGTTCTGATTTCTCACTTTTCTCAAACTGCACGAAACCAACACTGTGTAGACCAATAAGTTATCTCCAATCCCTTATGTCATCCATCAAAGCACGGGTTTTTTTAGGACATGAAAATGTCACTTGTGTTTGAATCTAGAGAGGGACAAGATTGATCCACTTTTCTTTCCTTTTCTCCATTTCTTCCACTCCTATCTTTCTCTACTTAATTATCTTGCAGTCCATTTTGACTTTTATATTATAACATACTCTATGAGGACTAGAAAATACTTACAAATCTGAAATTTTACCTTATATCTACTAATTTACCTTTAGAACCACTTTCAATTTACTTAATAAAAACCGGGACGTTTTCCATGCAATTCATTTCAAGGCTTATTGAACTGGTATTTATCACATTTTTTAAATTACAGTTAATAGTTATACATCTGAGGTATTTTTTTAATTTGTTCAGAGATTGAATATATTATTTGCACTGCAAGTGGTATCGTAATGGTCTCATCTTTTTAGGATTGTATTTAGTGAGAGCTGATGTATTTTTTAGATTTCTGGGTTAGAATATATGGGAATTTTTTTAACAAAATCTTGTCCATTGTAGGCTTGTAAGAACTATTTTCCTGACTTGTTGTCTGTCTTCCACAATACTATTTATAAATATTGTTATTGAAAATAGCAGAAGGCAATAGAAATTAAGTCCTATACAAAAGCACCCTACCTGACATATTACATTTCAGTTGTGGCTTACAATATCTCTTCTCTTTTCAAATCAAAAAATCTTATTGAATTATTTCACTGTTTGGTGATAAAAGAACCTGTGTTCCCCCCAGCTATTCTTACCATTTCCCAGTAGAAAATACTGGCTTCAATGAGTTTTTCCATGCAAGTCCCTTGCTGGAGCTCACATTTCTGTAATTAAGTATCATACTTACGCATCCCTTGATTTTGCTTAACATTTGGCAATGTACTTGTCTTTGCAGAAGCAGAATAGATGAATTGTTTGTTGTTTCTTTCCCAAAAATATTAACCTGCTCTTCACGTAATATCACCTAAATAATGTAGGGGCACAGATGTGAAAAGCAGATATAAATTTTTGCTTGATTTAAGTAGTTGTGTGATCTGGATGTGTGCTGCATGAAACAGGCATTTTTCTAGCTGCCCTCTGGACTACACTGGTTTTGATGTATTCACTCACCATTTACTGAATCCATGGAGCGATATTAGATGATGTTTGGACAATGGCAAAAACAGAATACCAAAGACAATGTTTTTAAAAGTCTTCATAAGCAAGATGTGCACCCACAGGTTGACGCTAAAAGAGACTGAGAGCTGTCAACCTCCTGTGAAGGCCCTGGGAATGAAGAATGCAAATCTCTCTTCTATACAAGTACTCAGCACTGACCAAGACTTTGACAAGGCAAAGTTTTCCCATTACATTCTCACACACCTGCTGGCTCCTGTCATGCAGATAGTGCTGATGTGTCCAGAAAAATATAATGTAAAAAAAGAAAACTACTTATTTTTCTGAGAATTCAGAAATTTGGCTTAGGGAGAAGTTTGAAAAATTTCAGACACACTTAAAACTGGTATTCTTATTTTTAAAAATGGATTGTGTGCATCCATCTAGTTCTCATGGACCAAATTTATGATTCTGTTTGAAAAGCCTCTGTACCTTGAAATCAGTGTGGTGGTTTGATTCTGACTCCACCGTGATATCTCACACCAGATTTCAGCCTTAGATAAGGTCAAAACCAAAAAGGGTGCCCTCTGCCAATACTTGACATGTGAATACAAGACTCCTGTCAGCACAGATGTCAGTCCCAGCCATTTAGCTCAGCTGCTCCTGTTGATAGCTGCCAAGTGGTGTAGTTGAACAACACATAAATCAAGGTTCTGCATATATGATTTAAGTATTGATGAATTAACTATCCCAGTGAAGGTCACACTTCACGATGACATCCATTTACATTTAAGCAGTGCTTAGAGTTTTGCTGAGGCTCTAGACAGACCTTTAATTTAAAAAGCTGTTCATGCTCTCCCAAATTATATGATATGGACTGTTTGGGGTACCCTTGTTAGTGGCCATATCAACCAGGTCTTTGCCAGTCCCAGCCTAGTTTTAGCTCCCACTCCAGGAACTCCTCTGGCTCCCAGCTGGATAGTGGAGGAACTGGCACCTTATTTCCACTGCACATGGTGAAAAATTGCCTGAGTGTTTGTCTACAGAGCAGTACTGCCAGGTATGAATTCACAGAGCTGAAAGCTAAGAGAGTCATTAAGACATTCCCATTACTTGCTGCTGTGAGCAATTGATGCCAAATGTCATCAGAATGATGTTAACATGATTCTGCTTTGTTCTAGATTGCTGGCACCTGCCTGTATAACATCAGCAGTGACTGGCTGCTGGATCAGTCAGCCCTTGTTTCCTTTATCCTATAGAGTTTGGTTTAACTTTACTTCTGCTCATTGATACTCACACTTTTTTTCACTGGAGTACTGCTCTGACTTTCAGCAGTCACTTAAATGCCTGGCACTGAACACTGATGCAGTCCTGGGCACTGCTGGGTATTTCCAGATAGAGGAAAACAGCTTTATTTAATTCTGGAGTTGTTAGGGAAAATGCTACTGAATTCATGGAGCTTTAGAGAGCCTTTAATATGTCCCTTACCCTGAGGTTGCTATCCATGCATATTACACATTCTTTTTACTGGGTACAGTTCTGTTGCATAATTAGAATTTAAAATAGCAAAACAGAAGCTGAAAGACTGGAGAGGGGAAAGAAAAGAGATCTGAAAATCTTGGAAAACTTCCACTGACACAGGACCTATTAAGATGAAATCTCCAGCAGCAGGGAGGGATGGTGAGAGCAACACTGCCATCTCCTGAATACCCTTGGCAAGATCTGATTTTCCTCTGATTTCTTGTACTTTGTGGAGTGCAGCAAGGGCTGCAGCTCCCTCTTAACACCCCCACGTGCTAGATGCTCCTGTCTCTCTCTCAAAAGGTAAATAATCTAATTGGAGTCCAGACATGCTGAGAGAGAAAAACAAACAGCAAAATGACGGCCAGGAAAAAGGAGGAAGCTAAGGGTAGTCTGGTTGCCGTGTTGTGGGAAACAAGGTTCATTTCTCAAATCCTTCTTCCCAGGTTTGGACTTTTAGAGTGTTTAAGAATAAGATCGTTAGATCATCTATTCTGGATGCCTGCTTATAGAAGTATGCTAAGGTTTTATTTGTTTTACACTGGGCCTCAGAGCTTGATATTAACTAAAGATGAGCTTCTAGAAAGGTGTTAGAGGCTGAAGTGAAAAATGAACAGATTGAGAAGCTCTCGGTGGTTTGAGTTACCCTCATTCTTAGAAATGCCTGTGTACACTGCAGTTGGAGTATGTCCAGCTACAATTAACAGCTACTGCCTCTACTGCTAGTCACAAGTTCCTTGTATTTTTTGCCTGTGTGAAAGTAATGTTACAGCCATAATCTCAATTTACCTTTTGCAAACTGAACATCCATTTCAGAGCAAAAGAAAAGCAAACAAAGCAAACCAAACAACAGGTACAAATCTACCATATTATTGCAGCCATCTCATTGGATAGCTTCTGACACAATTTTCACCACACATTTTAAGGTTTATGTTCTTCAAAAGACACTTTCTGTTCTTTGTTATATATTCTAATCAATGATAGTAAAATTATGAAGATACTGAAAACACTGGCATATGAATTTAGCAATTCCTGGAAGGAATGTCTCAGTTTGAGACTTCAAAAGGTAGTTCCTTAGGCTTTGTGAAAATTCAGGAGCACATTCTGAAAATACTGTTTCAGTCTTAAACAGCTGGAAATTATCTTTTAAAAAGTAAGCAAAGTTTAAAAACGCAGGACTATGTGACAGACATGAAACTATAGAAAAATGACTGTAAAGCTTCCTGGAACACTTACTCTCAGGTAATCCCTCCCTTTACCAACAAGGGCAGAGCTCTCAATTTGGCAAATGCTGTGTTAGCTAGTGTTAAACGAATACCACACTGTTTCTTTTTACATAAATATGAAGTAACTAAATCATCTGTCAGACTTCTCTAGCCATAATTTGTTCTCATATAAGTAGACTAAGGCTGTATGCAAAAGGCAAATCTCATGCAAAAGCTATCAGCTTACTACATCCCAGTTTATATTGTTTAGGAGGTTTGGGGAATAAAAACCAAAATACATTTCTCAGTTAATTGAATTGCCACTCTTTAATTCTCAAATTCATTGGATTTTTAGCATCCTAAAAATTCAATTCACACTGGTTTAAAGTTTGATCTGGTACAGATTTTTTCCTAAATTTTAATCATGAAATGGCAGATACATTCTCCATTCTACACTTCACAAAGGTGTGCCGAGTGTTTTTTTTACCATCATCCAGTGAAAGTAAACCAAAAATATTGCCAGCAGTTCAGATTCTTCTTGAATTTTCCCTCTGAAAAACAACCCACTTGTAAATAATAAATTTCTGAAGTAGTTATTCAAAACACAAAAACAAAAACCCTGTTAGTAGCACAAAATGCAGTGGTGTATGTTGAAGCTATATAAATTCCCTCAGTGGGCTTTCTAGGGAGTAAGAAGGCTAAATGACCTTTTCTTCAAATCCACATCTTTGATTCAAACATTTGCATGTCCTTTTTAATATATGGATTTTCTGTTCTGTCCCCTGACTATAAAAGCAAAGCTACTCAAAATCCTAGGCTCCTGGCCAGTTTTTTCTATGGTTTTCATCTCTCCAGTCCCAGTAACATGTCCACCACACTCATGCTTGTTACAAAAATAATTCCATGTAAACAACTTGTAAACTTGTATAATTGGTCTGAGTTGATGACAAATTTTACTATGACTCACAAGTGATCAGTAGTATCATCACTCATCATTTGCATCCATCCATTGTTCAGGTAAAAGGTGAATAGATTCAGTAACATGTAGGACATTTACTTATTTTTTAATAGAGAGAAAATTGACTAAAAATGTAAGTTTTTGATAAAAATATTCTTTGAGGAGTTTGTTCTTTTCCCTCATGAAAGGAATTTGGTATGTGAATAAGCCAAACAATGTCATATATGGCATTGGAAAAATGAGGTTAGCAAGAGAGAATTGCTACTGACTGATGTTATGCACCAAAATTCTTTTTGTAAGGTAGCTCTTGAACATAAAACTCTGATGTTTGTGCAGACAACTCATGTATTATTCAGTGGTACATCCATACCTCCCTATAGCGCAGCTGAAAAGATGCTGAAAGCATGGTGAGCTGCAGCTCGATTTCTTGTCAGGGCAAACAGTTGGTACTGAGTCAAATTGTTCAGCTGGTGTTGCTTGCCAGAACTCTTGGTATTGCTCCAGTGGTTGTATTGATGGAGTAGGGTTACAACACCTGACTTTGTAGAGGAAGACTGCTGGTACTAAGGACTGCAAGTCACCACCGTAAATATTGATTTGTTATTTGCTTTCTTTTTCTTTTTGCCTTGCCTGTAGCTCTCCTCTGGTCATCAAGTGTTAGTGCTCGTTTGTGCTGGTGTACCATAGGTGTACTTTTTGGAGCACATCTTCCAGCTTAGTTTAATTCATTAGGAACCTACCTGTCATACTCTGTGGACATATCACCGAGTAAACCAGACCACAATAAAACAGGAAAATTTCAGCAATTACTTCAGAAGCAAAGTCTGAACTGAATGTAGATGCATCCATTAATTGCTGAGAAATATCTACTACAGAAGGAAAAAAATATCCTTTTGCACTTAGTAGAGCTGTTATTCAGACAGCAGAAAATGAGAGCCCTGGACTTCTTTTATAAGCTGTCAAACCAATCTGGTCAGCAATATCTATTCAGATGACTTTGGTACACCAGCATGACAAGTTGTAGGCAAGGGCGATCAGTACAGAATAAATATCAGTGAATTTCTTGGCCTTACCCTCAGACTGATCTCCTTCTGAATTGACCTTTTCCTTTTTCTCTGAGGTTCAGCAGATGTTTAGCGCAGCAGGACAGATGCAGGTATGTCAGAGAATTTGACTAGCAGTGGTTATACTGATCAGTTTAATTTGAGTTTGCTGTGTGATGCTTTATCAAAAGATGCATTATAATTATGTGGCAGACTACAAAGTCAGCTTTAAGTTCTGTTGTGTATTCTAACTGCTTTCAGTTTTAATAGTTAAGTATTATATTAATAAAACCCTCTTGCAATGAAGTCCTTAATCATTTCCATAGATGAGTCATCTACCATCTCTCTGGGCAACTTGGTGCAGTGTTGCACCACCTTCATCATGAAAAATTTCCACCTAGTCTTAATCTACCCTCCTTTAGTTTAAGACTATTTCACCCTTGACTTACCATTTCAGGCACTACTAAAAAGTCTGTCTCTTATCTATCTTATAAACCCCCTCCAAGTATTGTTAGGCCACCATAAGATCTCTCCAGAGCCTTCTCTTTTGCATGCTAAGCAATCCCAGCTCACCTTTTCCTCATAGGGGAGATGTTCCATTCTTCTGATCACTTCTTAAAGTCACATAAAGAATGTTTGGATCACAAAACCACACAAAGATCAGGTTTAAGGGTGAATACCTATTTGACTGTTACCCATTTATATTGCATAAAAATTCAAGTGCTGGACTAGAAGGAAAGTGCAAGTAGGATACAACCCCCTCAGCTATTCTTTATTACCCTCATACAAACATCCTTTTTCTGTCCTCTCCAAATATACAGATAATTGGTATCAATCAAATACTTTCATGTAGTTCATCCTCATTAGGCAGAATATTTGCTGGACATTTGGCATGCCAAAGTGAATGCAGAAAATTGTTCTAAGGTTTCTTTGGGTAGTTTTGCCAGAGGACATTCAATCAGTGAAGGGAAAACCATCTTTTTGGCCACAGGTCTTATCTTTAGTCCTTTCCTTTTTTTTTTTTTTTTTTTAATAAGTCCTTGTTTAATTAAGTCCCTGTTGTGCAAACCCTCATTAATGTAAGGAGAGTTTGTTGAAGCCAGTTAAAACCCATAAAATAAGCGCCTGAAATCTTGCATTCAAGTACTCTGCTTGTAACCTGTTTCTGTCCTCCTTACATATCAAATATTTTATGTTGCTTCTTTTTAAATATGACTTACATTATCTTGCCTTTGCATGCTCTAATTTATGATGGGAAAAATAAGAAGTTAGATAATATGACAGGGTATAGAAAGTAATTTCACTGTTGGAAAACTGATTTTCTCTTGAACTTAGTCTGTGATATTGAAGTTTCCAAAGTAACAAAGGAAAGCTATTAGGGAAATAAATAATGGGTATTGACATTGCTCTTAATGAACAATTGAACCATTATTTTAATTAGGCTAGGAAATTAATTGAACCAAGTTTATCACAAGTCATGAGTGATTCTCGGATGGCGGAGAGAGATGAGTAGGACAAGGAACAAGTTGGGAGGAAGGAATGGGAAAAGCAAGTACATTCTTTACCCAAAAACATCAAAAACATTTTCGTAGATTCCCTTGTACCAAAATTTCGGAAGTATTTACCAGCATCCATGTGAGCTTAGGGTTTGTTTCTTGAAAGCTTCATTAGAGAATACTCACTTTGGAGTCCTATGTCCTGAAACACTCCTCAGACGGAAACCTGTAAAACAGGAGGGACTTACCAGAAAGTTATATGTTTATAGCATTACTGACTTCATCTGAGTGAGTCTCAGCTGTATCTCTACAGCCAAGAGAAATATAGTTGCCTTCAGAATGAGATTTATTTCAACCTAAGGTTGATATGTCAATGACATCAATGAATCTTGCATCAGAAAGCATCTATTTTCCCCCCACTGACCTTAAAGAAACCCATAGGTAACAATCATGGTTATAGTTATATCCTACTTATAGAATGTCAGCTGGCTGTTTATGTGCATGTCAATAACATGGTTGACTTTTTGAGAGAAAAAATGAGCAGCAGCAGCAAAGTTGCCTTTATAAAAGAGGCATTGAAAACATTTCTTCAAGTTTTGCATTCATTCTCAGTTACAAGTTCAACTTTCCATGGCTATTAATCTTAATTGCCTCACTTGGCTCCAAAATGAAGCCTTACATGTGACAAGCAGAGGGGAAAAATCACTTGTTTTGATGGGTATACTTTTCTTCATGATCTCAGGATGTGATTAGCTTCCATCACTGCCAGAGCACACTTGATGTTTAAATCTTTCCCCTGGGCCCTTGAGCTGCCACCTAGGCAGTCAGTCCTCAGCCTGAATTGAATATATGATTCCTGATTACCCATCCTAATGTTAAGCCATTAGCAAACTCCCTGGTCTGGTAAAATGACCATTTTTACAGAAAGTCCAGGCCACAGTTGAGTAGTTGGGGTAATCAGCCAGGTTGCAGTCACCCTGCTTTAGAAGGTAAAACCTATGGACAAAGGCTACTCTCTGACAGTTTGGCCTGTGAGGAATAATGATCCAAGGTATAGCCATTTCCTATTTCAACATGAGCCTGGGTTACCCTTCCAGCCCTGGGGGTCTGTGGCACTGGTCCTGGTTTACTCACTTTACTCTCATCATGTTCTCACCTCCTTGTTATAGCTGATCGCTGGTGTTTACTGACTTACTGATTGCTTTACCTTTGAGCTTTTTTACAGAACAAGTTGAGGTTCTTGAACTTCAAAGTTACATGACTGAACTTCAAAGATACAGATTTCCCTGAATAGTCAACCCCTTTATAAACTCCCAACCTCTATCTGTATTTTGTATATTTTAATATCTTGAGTGTTGATCCCTTTCTGCTTTATTCTTGACCCAAAAGGGAGAGATTCCATTTCAATTAAATTCAAAAGAACTTAGTTTCCTCCTTTCAGTCCCACAAGGATTTGCAAGTTTTTTTGTTTTCTTTATAATTTTCTTTTAGCTAGACAAATTCAAACAAAATGTGCGGTATAAGCACTAACATGCAACTTTGATGACGTTTTGCAAAATCTCAGACTCTGCAAAACTTTTCTAGGTAGTGTGTTACCAAAATTTGTCAAAGATTATAAATACCTTATTTTATGAAATTATAGCCAAATGAGAAAATCAGTGTTACTAGTTTATTTGTCTGTGTATATTTTTCAGTTTATACTTTTGATTCCATGAGTTTTACATGAGGAATTCGTATCAAAGATGCTAAATTTAGAATTTTACAACCACATTTCATGCAATTCTGCCTGCCATTCCTGCAGCTGAATTGCCAATTTGCTCATCAGTTTCTAATCTATAATGAGTAACATCTTTTTCCCCTAATCTGGAAGACATCATACTCTCCAGTGTGTAGCAGTTAGACTTGCAACATATGGAATGACGGGATTGAGATATGCGTGTGCAGTGGAGATCACACTGAAAAATTGCAGGAAATGAGCTTTAAATACTGTCTCCTCTCAGACTTGCCACTCCCAGCCTCATCCCTCAGCTTGGCTCTCTCCTACAGCAGAAATTGTGTAGCAATTTTGATTCTCTGGTCGGGCTTGGATGCCTGTCTTTGTAAGGATGTTGTGTCAGTCTGATCTTTTCAACCACAAGAGAAATGTACTTGCAGGAAGGGATATAAATGCTCTTTGTCACCAGGATGTTACACATCATTAACGCTGCTTAATCTTTTTCTTTGAAGCTTTGTATGGTACACAATCAATTTAGTATATAATTTTCACCTTATCCTTACATTCATAGTAACATTTAATCACAATTTTGGCACCAGGTAAAAAAAAAGCTATGTAAAATGCAAATACTTAGGGAAAAAAAATTAGCTGCAAGAAAAAAGAGGCAACTTATTTATATCCAGTCAAAAAAAGGCTTTGGTGTCAAAAGTCTTTCAGGTTAAAATAATTAGTATGGGCAACTCATTGTAAACCAGGTTTCTGTTCGATGTAAACAAGTTCAGGATCTTGAAAGCTGATGGACATTTGTGTGCTTGCTTTACTTCGAGATTTAAACATCAACTCTGAGCTAAAAGGTCTGGCAGTATTTTTCCTATAGAGTCAGGTATTTATAGCCTGTATAGCATAGCACCTTGACTAGCACTAATTTGCTTTGGGAATTATTTTCTTCCAGAATAAAACAAACTGCTATTATTCTGATTTGTGGCCAATATGAGAAAAAACTTCATGAACAGCTTCAAGTTATAATGGATTTAATGCTTCCATTGGATACTTGTTGAAGTTGCTAAGTACCTTCATTATTAAAACCATACATCTTATTTCCAATTTAAATTTTTGAAATAACACTGAGAGACACTGGAGGCTGCCAGGCACATGATGACTAAATGGACATGACTTTTAATATCATGGTTTCACCTTGGTACATAATTGTGAACTTCTGAAGTCACCTCTTCCTAGTAGTTATTGCACGCCAGTACAATTTTTTCCCCAGTGTAATCTATAGAGCTTGATGTTTCAATCAGAATTCTTAAAAACACCTAAGTTTACAAAATGTAGGGGGTTTTTTTTGTTTCTAGACCTTATTAGTTCTACGATCAAATGAGATCAAGCTGGGAATTATCTTCATATGCAAGGAAATTTTCATTGACGAGTTAAGGGAATAAAGAAAGTGCTAATTGGTTACATAATATTAAAATATCTGGAATGTACAAGAAGACTCAGGCTGTTAATTAAGATAAGCGGTGAAAATAGTCACACAGACTATAATTTCCATGTAGTCTTTAAAAGTAAGAAAATCATCTTGGTAAAGGAGAAAAATATGATAATATATTCATCTGAGAATCTGATTGTGCTCTGAGAGTTCCAAATCATCTGCTAGTG
The DNA here is from genome assembly GCA_013397315.1 of Donacobius atricapilla. NCBI lineage: Eukaryota > Metazoa > Chordata > Aves > Passeriformes > Mimidae > Donacobius > Donacobius atricapilla. The sequence goes on along the minus strand of WBMY01005592.1, from coordinate 1,672,002 downwards.
GCACGTGTATTTTGGGTTTTCAGATTTCCTCCTATTTCCAGTGCCATGTCTCTGTTTTCTACACAGATAGTGATGCTTGCTTCTACAGTATAATTCAGAAAAGTTATCATATACAGTGATTATGTTAAAACATGATAATTTGTTAAGAATCTACCATTCTCATGGCCTATATGAACACATACTATGGATATCTGAGCCACTTACACTTTACTCATGAGTAGAAGGTGCTCAGTGTCCTTAGACTCATTGTTAGAAAGCATCAATACTTTGTTACTTCAATGTGTTCAATAAACAAATGCTGAAAAATAGGTAGTGTATCACAAAACAGGATCAGAAAAATCCACATGCTTAAGTCTAGTCCACTACTTTTTTGTTTGTTTGTTTGGGTTTTTTTGGGTTCTGTTGTTGGTTTCTCATCACTGATTTTTCTCATGTGTTCCTCAGTTTCTCTGGGAATAAGGCTTCTACTACCTCGCTTGGAAGTTTATTTCATTGACAAGCTGCTATAACTAGGATACATTTCAGTGCCTATGCAATTACTAACCCTTCCCTGAAACTTGCACATCACCAATATTTTCTAATGACTTCTGACAAGACAAAGTTGCACAAATCCCACTGGGATTAGGGAGCTGCAGTACTAGACGATATAAGGGTAAGAAAAAAAACAACACTGTGCATCCCTATTTAAACCTCAAATACTTCTCTGTAGATCTCATACTATTCTTAGCACACTTAAAAATGCCCCCCAGCTTACATGTATCTACTCCTCTAACTGATAGGCATTTATGCAGCTATTTCATCTGACAGTCTCCAAGTGGTTCAGAAATCAGGCCTGACTGCATGCCTGTAGGACAGATAGAAATGATACTGCTTTCAATGTAGAGATGGCAAACAGAAAGCACTGGATTAAGTTGTACACTAGCCAGGGAATTATTTCACTAAGCAAAGGAGATTTCTACTAAGGGTGATGTCGTTAGTCTATGAGGATCTGGAGCTCCTTGTCTCACCTTGTCTCCCCCAGGAAGAGAATGAGGGTGTAGATGCAGTTTCCACCTCCTATTTAAGTAAACAAACTGAAGAATTCACTAATTATTACAGGGAAAAATTAGTTTCCTGGACCACAGTTTATCTCAGCTGAAAATGGATGATTCTACATCAGTGATTTTTTTTTTTACAGGTAAAAAATGTTTTGTGTTCAGCTAAAAGCTGAGGGAGAATCCTTACCATCATGATATCTTTGCCATTTTTTAAGTAGGTTCTTTCTAAGCATTATCTTTTGTCTCCTGAAGATGAAAAGCTACAGAGGATGGAAAAATGGGTGCTTGGTCTTATCCAGTATATCTTGATGACTATATATATCCAAATGTTCAAAAATATTTCAGAATGGATATTCAGTGCACACCCTCCTGAAATCTGAAGGTATACTGCTTAGATATTTAGATCTCTAAGTATGCAGAATTGAATTATAAATTAAATGGTTACTGTCTGTCCATACACATGAAAGAAAGGCCAAAATGGCTTGAGAGGCTGAATATTATATTTGTATCAGCATGTTATTTCTCTAAGCAAACTTCAAGGGAAAACAGACTTCATGAACTAAACTGCTAGGCACCGATTGCAAGAAGTGCTTGGCTAAAGAAGGAACTGAATTTAGATGAGGGTGTTTTGGTCCATAACTGAGACGATGCACAGTGAGCTTGTCTCTTATATTGAAGATGCTTTGTTTGACAATCTGTGGGTGGTCCATGATGTACCGATTAAATTTATGCAGAAACAGGAAGAAGCTGTCATTGTGTTTTTCCATACAAGATTCTATTAGTGGAAGGAATAACGCTCTCAAATGTTGGCAATATAGGCAAATTCTTCAGCCAAAATGCCAGTGAACTTCGTGGCAACTTTGCTAAGGGACAGCTGAGAAGTGCAGTTGCATGCTGTCTCTCTGACAAAGATGGGCTTACAAAAAAAAATAAATCAAATTCTGTTTTATTCTCTGAGGGTTCACTAGTGTGCAAGGATAAAACCGCCATAGAAATCATGCTCCTCTTGACGCATCTGTGCATTCCCTTTTGCCCCACCCGTGATCATATGAGGAGAATGAACTGCACAATTGCTGGGCCAAGAACATTTTTGGGGGGACATCACAAGTGAACTATTCACAGTCAATAAGTCCTGTGATGCACTTTGAAGTCTTCTTCCTGGTTTTGTTGAAATTATTGGCAAGCCTACTTTTGATGCTGGTGATGCAATGAAAGCCCCAAGCACTGTACATGAGCCATGTCATTTGAAAAGCAGGAAACCTGAGGAGCAACAGGGAGTAGAAGAAGGAAGGCGATATTTTGACTTCAAAACCTAATGTCTCTTTCATTAAGCATTGATTAAGCTCATTTGTATTTCAGTATTGTCACATGGGTGAAAGATTGAAATTATTTTCTTTGATACTTGCTTTTGAATCAATGAAATTGCTAATCTGAGTCTGCTGTGATAGCCATTACACTTCACTGCCTACTGCCCAGAATTTCTCTCTACTTGATATTCGGCATACCTAGAAGTGCCCACCAACTAGCTAAATTTCACCTGCCTGACCTACTGCTTGTAAATTCCCCTGCTGGCCTTCATTTATGGCCTGTTCATCATTTCTTTCTGGGTCCGCAGTAAAACAGGAGCAGAACTAAGACACAACATTTTGTAGTGAGATTTTGTGCACAGCTCCCTTTCACTGGTGTTAGGGTGGTTGCCAGATGTAGCTGGCAGCAGTCCAGTGCAGACAGAGATTGTGTGACTGGAAGGCGAATCCATGGTGATTTTCCTCTGTGACTGAAAGGGTTCAGAAGAGAGGATAAAACTCCCAGATATTGGCTATAGGATTCAGCTGCATAAACAGAGATTTGGTTGCTACTGAGGCACCCTAGTACATAAAATGCGCATCCATGAGACACACAGATGTATTCCTAGACTATAAGGAATCCACTTTGCTCTAATGCACTAACGACCAAGCTGGATACTGTCTTCAGTTTAATATTGTCTTCTGGGCAAGAAGAGAACATACCTGAAAAGCAGAGCCCAAAGTTCAAAATTTGGACTAAATTATTATCTGATCTTCACTGAGAAGGGGGTGTGTGTGTGTGTGTGTGTGTGTGTGTGTGTGTGTGTTGGTGGGCATAAGGGGTGTCCTATTGTAGAGTATTACAGCACCCATTTCTCAGGAGGAAGAGTAAGATGGGAATGGCTCATTTCTTCCCTCATGTTTTTTCCAGCTGTATGTGCTTAAAGTTGTTTTATATATTGTCACTTTGATTTTTTCAGCCTTCTCTACTGTTTCACAGTTTTATGTTTTGGGCTCTTTCTCACGCTCTGGTCTGTAAACACTGGCCAATGTTTATCATAACCTCAAGATAGTTTACATTCCTGTTCTTAGAGATATGGACAGCTGATGGACAGTTGTCCTGACCAATGGGATGGGGAGAGGTGTCAGCCTTCTCCCCCAATCCCTGGCCTTTTTAGAGGTACTATATATTGGAGTCAAACTTTCAAATAAAGTAGAGTTTTAGTTCATGCCTTCTGATCAAAGTGTGAGTGTGTGTTTGTGTGTGTGTGACGGACTGCGTCAATATATTTTTTAACACAATCTAAGAGCCTAATAGGTCTTCTTTTGCTGAATTGCAGCTCAGAACAGCTGTTCTGTTATTACCGGACCTACAAGCCTGTAATCATTCAAGGACCAGTGATTGTCCACTGCGTTCATATTTTTGATCACAGATGGTTTCTTCTACATAGGAAAGGCAACAGTTTTTACTATATTAATTGACACTAGCAGCTACACCACACAATTTTACAAATCATAAAATGATTTGAGTTTAAAGATCTTTAATGATCATGTTGTTCCAACCCCCCCGTCAAAGGCAGTGACACCTTCCAGTGGACCAAGTTGCTCAGAGCTCCATCCAACCGGGCCTTGAACACTTCCAGGGATGGGATATCCAAAAATTTCCCTGGAAATTACAGTGTCTCACCAATTTCATGATGAACAATTTCTCCCTAATGTCTAACCAAAATCTACATTTCACTTGGCCTTGTTGCACTTCATGAAGTTCACATGGACCAAGCTCTCAAGCCTACCAAGTTCCTTCTGTATCTCTTCCCTAGAGCAGCCGTACCATCAGCAAACTTGCTGAGGGTGCCCTCAATCCCACTGTCCATGTCACTAACAAAGACATCAAACAGCATCAGTCCAAATACTGACCCCTGTGGAGTGCCACTTGCCACTTAGACACTGAACTGTTGACCTCAACCCTTGGAGTGGGACAATCCAGGAAGCTCCTTATGCATTGAATGGTTTAAAGCCAAACTAAAACTGAAACAAATTTAGTTGTCAGCTGACTGCTGGGCTACTGCTATCTCAACTAAAATGGGGTAGAATTGGCTCAAGCCAAGGATGACCCTACACTGTTAAGCCAAGAAAAAAAATGTGGCCTTTAACCGAAAATGGGAAATTTATATGTATGTATGTGGCTACATTTTCACAGCTACCAAAATAACACTATGAATCTGCACTCAGGCACCTGCATCCTTTTCCATCCAGGAAATTAGCCCAATTACATGATCAGAGAAAGGATGAGAATGTGCCTTACTTTGTGACAGGCAATTCTGCATCTATTTGCAGGCCTGGCTATAATGAGGAAGGCAACAATATGCTAGGGAGAATACAGAAATGTTTGGGTAAGCATGTTTTCTTTATAAATCTTACATACACCTTAGTCTGTTAGTCTGATATCACTCCGCTTGTATTCATACAGATAGATAAAAGGAACTTGTCAAAATCAGGCAAAAATAATAAAACAACAGTAGGAATATAGAGAACACTTTTAAACAATTAACCATGGAGGTGACTGATCCTAATACTGTTGATGATGGCTGAGAAGAAAAAAGCTTAGAGGGCAACAAATTGATAAAACGTAACTCACAGTTTTTCCTCTGAATCTCGTATTCCTTTCAGCATTATGAATCTGCTTTTGTTCAGAAGAAACAGCTTCTCTTGCTCTACATTTTCTTTATCCATAATATTCAGAAAAGGAGTTTTGTGGATGCAACCCCATGATGGCTGAAAAAAGAAAGAAATGTTTTTGCTGAAGTTGGAGGCTAGCCAGGAGTGTCTAATTCTGTGGGTTCTTGGATAAGGAGAAACAGATAGGTGAAGAGGACTCTTAGAGTCTGTGTCAGAAAAGATAAAGGCTGAAATAAAAACATAGTGTGTCTCTCACTGTCTCCTCTGGAAATACTGTCAAGATTGGTGAAAATACTACCAAGACCTTCACACAGTCTAATTCCTTTTCCCCCTTGTCTTGAAGGCATATTTCTATTTAATTTAGCTTATGTTTGTACTAAATAAGTTTTTAACAAAAATCTCAATCAAAAACTCTGTTGAATATCTGTGGTTTGAAAGGAACTAACTGAAGCCAGCAGGATTCATTTAGATAAACAGCTTTTTTAATTTTCTTGCACTACAGAGGTATAGCATCCCATTTTCAAACTGCCAGCATTTTTCTTCTTGAATTGAAAGCCTGCTGAGCAAAACAGAACTACCTTCAGTAATATTGCCATCTACGCATTCAAGGACTGGTATAATGCTTCATTAAATGATTCAAATGATGTATGAATAGAGTGAAAAGTCCACTGTCTATATTGGAAGTAAATAGCATTTTAGGGAGGATTTGAGACATTTAGTTTCTATGGCAACAGGCATTGGAACAATGCCTTGATTTAGGATACAAAAGCTTTGACAGTTGACTTGTTTAAATATTAATAATAATTTTGTACTTTAGGAGAAAATGCATCATTTGAATCTGAAGATCTTAAAATGCTGCTATTCTGAAAGGAAAGAAGCAGCAGTGTTCTTCAAACAGAAAACAATTTACTTATTCTTCAGGACAACACAACACACAGTTAGAGGTGTCAGGAGAGGGAAATGTCATACCTCCTCCTTTCCACTACTTCCTACCCTTTTCAGAGCCAATAAATCAGAAATGATTTGAAATTAGTAAGATGAATAAGTATGAATACCTAAAAATCTTATTTTTAATCTTCTGAAGATTTTGTATAATCATCCTGAAAGCGGAAGATAATTTAGGGTAAAAGTTCTTCCCATAGGCTTTTCCATCATCGTGGAAATTGGGTTATTTTGTCATTGGACATCCTTCAGTTCTCGTCTACCCATTGTACTGCTCCATCAGTCTTCAAAAGTTCATGTTCTGACAGCCAAAAAATTGTCAAAGCTAATTTTCTTGATCTCTGAAAGAAATTTTGCTGCCTTCCATCAATCATGGATAAGCACAGAGCCGACTAGTATCCATGATAGCTAGAACAAATGAGTGCCCTTACCAGCCCTAGGTGCAACCCTACTGCACGGCTCGGAATTGTAATAGGGTTAGGGACCTCTGCACAAAGGAACTATATGCTAATAGTTTGTGTGCCCTTTTCCTCCCCCACAGACAATCCAAAACTTTCAGCCAGACCATTCCAAACCTGCGAGGTTCTGCCAAATGATTGGACACTGATTTAGTCAATATTCATTTATTTGTTTGTAGGTTTATGATTCTTTCAGACTTCTCTCTTTGGCTGTGATTTCTAATTTTCATATGCATTGACGTTTGTGCTCCAAAAGACATTTATTTCTCCCTATAAATCATATGAATTCAGGACATGGGACTTAAAAAAAAAAGAAATTAGTTGTGATTTGCACTAAATTGTTAGATTTGCTAGCACGGTGATCCAGACAGATTTTTATTTGTATATTATGATCTCCAGTCCATGACAGTGGTAAGCAGGGGTACATATGCTAATGTGCTATTGGAATTAGACTGAAAAAAAGCATACTGTTGATATTAGCCCCAAGGCTGTAGAAAGGAATAGGTTTATGCAAGATATTCTGTCAAGAGATAGCTTATTAGAAGTGTGATTAGTATCAGCTGGCAAGAGGGCAGTGCTGGTGTGAAAAAACATTATTTATGCCACGAAATCTATTTACACCTATTTAGAAGTGTTACCACAGTAAGTGTCTTAGAAACAGGCACAGAATTTATTACTGAGCCACCGGCTTTCCTGGGAAGTAAATAAAAATATGTTTAAAATGGAAAAACACCTTCCAAACACAAATTGAAGAGGAAAAATTAATGAGTGGCAATCACCTTGTTTTCCCCGGTAAAGAAGGCGTTGATTAAAGTGTCTCTCTCTTAGTGTAGGAAGACAAAGGCCTCTAAATAAAATTTAGCATCCAAACATTGCTTGTGCATTTTTGTTTTCTTATGTTTTAACATATTAAGAAAGCATGAATATGATTCATTATTTTGGATTAGGTTAATTTTTATTATCAAAATTTACAGCATTCATTTACTACAAATGAGTATGCCCTTTCTTTGTAGGATGCACATACTAACTAGCCCTTTTTTAATCTCTGTGTTTGTAAAAAAAAGTTTATCTGTAAGATTCAAGACCTGAGATAAAAGGAAGTAAAGTCATGTTCAGGATATTCAAGATTTTTAGAGATAAGAACTCCGAAATTTGGTCACTGCCAGCAGATTCTATTGCTATGGAAATCAATCACAGTTTTGCAAGAGCTTCTCACATAATTTATTGACTGAATATCACAGTCCCAAGGAGATTTCCATTGATGTATAACTGAAATAGATATTTTAGGATTTGTTGGGCTTGTTTTTTGTTTTTGGTAGGTTGGTTTGGGGAGGGGGTATTTTGTGTGCATGTGTGCTTTTTTGTTTTTGTTTTTTGTTTGTTTGGCTGGGGTTTTGGTTTGGTTTGGGTTTTTGGTTTTTTGGGGGTTTTTTTGTTGGTTTTTTTTTTTTTAAGCTGCGAACTTGCCTCTTTTGAACTGAGATCTTAATTATGCTTTTGAGTAGAAAAGTCATCTGTCAGCCTAATTCTAAAAAGCTATGCCCTGCTTTGTGAAAGATCAGATCCAGATACCTTCTTAGGCTTTTAAATAGCCTTTAAGCTCTTTTGCCATCCCTGTCTGTGTAACTCATATGTCTGGCCTGTCATTCCATACATAAGGAAGATGTTGAAACTTTCAGCATTTTCTTTGTGATCATCTTTGAGGAACATGCAGCGTTCCGTGCAATGAACTAAGCTGTTATCTATAAAAGCCTGGTGCAGTATTCTTTAAATCTCAGACTATGTGTAATAATAAAAGTAAATCCTGTAATGTATCTAGAGGTCCTAAGCAGAGGGAGACTCCATGATGTCAGATTTATCATAAGAAGTCCATATTCATCTTGTAAGACTTTACTATGGCGAGGTGTTCCCTGGCCCATGATATCTTGTGAATCATGCCTGCCTGAAATGCTGCCTAACTTAAGCAAAGCCATCGAGGGAATGTGGTGACAGCTAAATGCTGCACTCAGCAGCACGCCTGTGTCTGAGTCCATGGTTTAACCTTTTTTCATATATGGGTATGGAGGAGCTCTGCCAAAAGATGCTGAGGGAGACAAAGCATTGCTTATATGCAGGAGTTTCAGTTCTAGAAATGAGTGTAAAGGCAGAATTCAAAAAATAAAAAGCTTATTTTCTACAGAGGTCTCCAGACATGAAGCCACATGCAGAACAAAGAACAAAAAAGAAGGAAAGAAAAAATTCGGATTTCACAATGATGATGACCAAAAAACAGAACAAACTGCCCAGAAATTTTGTGGAATTTTCATCCCTGATGGTGTTTCAAGGTTGACCAAACAAGGTCAATCCATGTCTAGGAGGGGCACTCACCTGCAAGATCTACCTTCCAGCCTCAATGATTCTCCATTTCTGTTACTACAGATAGAACAAAGCTGAGTTTTACCTCCTGCTCTTTTACTGGTTTCAGAGGTCTAAAGGCATGGGTTGAGACACTTGTAGATGTACTCCAACTCCCATGTCCATGAGATCACAGGTGCAGTGCAGATGGAGAAGACCTTGACAGCCTTGTGGTAAATGAAGCAAAGAGCTTGGCCTTACCTAATAGTTCATAAAACAAGGCAGTTTGTGCAGTGGCAGCAGTAAATCAGTGTGGAAATATGCATGTGCAGAGTTTCTCTTTGAAAAGCTGACTCACACCACGAAGGTGGCTTTTATGACTCTGCAGGATGTTAATTTTTTCGCCTTAATCAAATGTGTGTGCTCTCTGCATTCTGCTGATGTACCTGCTCTGATCTACCCTGCAGTGTTTCTGCCTTCTGCTGTATTCACACAGTGTTGAGTCCTTTGGTGACATTTCCTTCACCGAATTTATGGTGTCAGGCACTGTGGGGTTTGTACAGAGCTGCTTTTGAAATTCGGTGTTTACTTTTTACACCAAATGCCACGTCTCATTTGGTATGTTAATTTTAGAATCTAATGAAGTTTTAATTGAAATAATTTGAGTTAATAATCACAGTTCATGATCCTCAAAAAGGAAGAAGTACTGATAATTTAAAACAGTATGTTTTTACTAAATGTATGATCTTTTTTTAATATAACTACCAGTTATATTCTGGTTAATTACAAGCAATAAATATTAGAAACTCTTGTAAGGGAGCTGAAAAAAAAAATACGCTCATAATTTTGTTTCAGAGAGCATGAAAGGACAATTTACCACTCTTATGAAGCTCTTGAAGACTAACCAAAAGAGAAGCCTGGTCTCTCTGTTTACTGTTTAAATAAGCCTGTGTCATGGTGACATAAATGGATATTGATGACTATCTCTGTGACCTTGATTCAGGAAAGTGGATTTCTCATTCCATTATAGATGAAGAGAAGGGTGCAGTAATTAACTGTTTTAATGAATTGGGATTTAATAACGTACTTGCTTTATGATATAAAATATTGACTCAGCTGATTCAGCCAAGTGTTTAAGTACAGGCATGTTTGTTTAGTTGATTGTTTGGGGTTTTTTAAGCTATCTTTTAGAAAAATAAAACCCTCATTATATTATGTCTTTCCTGCTAAAAAGAAAAAAGGTGAAAATATGATCAGAGAACACTGTTTCAGCAAGAAAATGTCTTTCTGCCAAATGAACTTATGACTGCTGGATCTAAAGATCTGAGACCTTGATAAATATTTTAGGATTAAAGAAGAAAATTTACCATGCAGACTGTGATCTGTATTATTAGCATCCTGCTGTCTGACCTAGATAGAGAAGCGAGGAGAATGCTGATTGCTGACAGACCTCGAAGTTTCCCAGCTTAAATGTGCCGTGACGTATGGAATACATTGAGTATAACCTGCATATGTACCTGTAACTCATATTCCTTTCAGAAAGTATTTTGATAAACAGGTTTACCGCATTTTAGAAGTGAAAGCAGGAGCTAACAGGCTGGACTATTTCTACTGCTTTTTTTTTTTTTTTATTTTGGATTCTAAGACTCTTCCTTCAAACATTCCTCAATATGTAGAGCAGAAAGTTATGATGAAAAATACATAATGTATTCCATACTGAAGCTATTGAACTCCCACAAAATGACTATTAAGGTATAAATACTTTATGTCTTTGCCTTAATCATCAGTAGAAAAGTGGATACTGAACAGTACTGGAACTTAAAGTAACTATTAAAGAGATCAGGTAAAGAAAGAGGACATATATAAAAAAAAATATGTTCCACTTTAATAAGATCCATTCAATGAACAAGGATTTCTGGACTACATTACCTACTAATAGAAACCTGCTGACAACAACTTAGAAATTCAGATGTAAGCTGATTTCACCTTTAAGTAATAGCGCTGAATTATTTAAACATAATTGCCTATCAGATGATTTGCAGAGTAGGTCTGATTTTTTTCCACAAGGCTGAATATTTTAAGATATTAATCATATCCCACTCAACATCCCTAGCAGCTGACTGCAATTTTCAGATATGTGGGGATTTGGGGGATTTATTGACTTGTGCCCTCTTGATTCATGCATGCTCATTTCTGCTGTGATTCATATAGGATGGCATACTTTGATAAGGATAGCAGACAGCTACCTCTGAAACCTTTAAGACTTATATGATGCTTGTTTGATGATGTGGGAATGTAATATCCCCCCCACAAATTATCTGTCACCTTTGTAAAAGCAGACTTAACCCCCTCTGCATTTACTCCATTTGTGATTTCAGCCTGAGTTTCTCTTTTTTTCAGATTGCCAGATTCTGTATTTTACTCTTCCAAGATGTTAATTTATGCCCTTGTTATGGGTGGCACATAAATAGAGTACTTTAAACCCCAGGTCTCTTTGTGTGCAGTGGTCTCCACTGCTATATGCCATTGAACTCAGTCTGTGCACAGGGGTCAGAGAGACCCTTGGGGATGATCTGTGAGGATCATATTCAGTGGCTTATGCTGTGCTGACAGTGATATCACAGAACAGTTATAATTTCTGGTCTCAGAGACCTCTGAGTTCTCCTTGCTCTGTGCCTGAGAGGCTCAGGCTCAAAGGGTACTGGGGGAGATGCTCATTTCACCTTCTCTCTGCACATTGTCTGCTGCAGAGGTTGCATGGGAGATTTAGAGTCACCAGAGTATGTCCTTCTCTGTTAATTTAGAACTTGGTAAAAACTCAGTTATTCAACTACCAAAGTTTTTGCGACCAGGAAGATTGAATGGTACTGAAAAGTTATGAGTGTGCAACTGTTGGGTTTCTGAAGCCATCCAACAGGGAGAGAAAACCTAATTTTAGTGTGTGCACAGAAACCCCAGTAGAAATGTTAGGATTTTGCTTCTCTGTTTAGTAACCCAGAATGGATCTAAAGGAAATCTTATTTGAGTGAAGTTCAAACGTTGCAATGTTATGAGAGCCCTGTGATAATTCACATAAAAATTTTGTCTGCTTGTTAGAGGATTTTTTATTTCTTTAGATTAGTGGACATAATTTTGAAATTAAAATCAAAAAAAAAAAAAAAAAGAACTTATGGACCTGAAATTTGTCAGGAAAGCTGTACAAATGTAGAGAACAATGAGGGATCTCTAACATCATAAAGCAGGGAATAAAAAATAAAATTTCACCTTTAATTTTAATTCTATTATGAATAAGGTGTGGTAGATTTATTTATACTCATTTCAACAATCTTGAGTTCAGTAGACACATATGTTGCTGCAGGAAACTCAATAGCAAGAAACACTATTGAAGTCTGTTCTTGATTCTGCCCATAATAAATGTAGAAAAAAAATATTTAATGATCATAAAATTACTGCATTGAAGGAGTTCTTTGCATGACTGGATGACCTCCTTTCAACTGGGCTTAAGCAATGACAGTAGATCACAGCAGATTCTGCTTGTCAACACCTCTTCGTCATGATTTGCAGGTAAAAACCTGACTGGCATACTCATTTACTCTCCAGGAACACTTCTTTATTAACAGATGCTTTACTTCTTGGAAGAAGAAATATGGTTTAAAATGTGCTACAAGAAACAACAAGGAAAGCGTGACAGATATAGAGAGAGATATTCTGCTAGCTCTTTACTGTGATGCATTAATTGTTTTGAAATAATCCCATGTTTCCTCATGAGTAAAACAAGAAAAAAGGGACAGTTCAAGAGCAAAACTGTTAGTGAATTTGGCAACTTTGAAGAATAATTTTGTTATCTTCAAATTAGAGAAATCCTCAAAATATTCCAAACTTTAAATAGTTTCTGTAATGTTGTTGATTATTATAATAATAACATAAACAACAACAGCAACAGTAATAACAGTGATTCAAATAGTATTTTTAGTAATAGTATTAGGGACCATAGTTGCCAGTGGAAGGGAAAGCACCACAGGTATGTCCTGACCACAGCAATCAGCTGGACACCCATATTATCAGAGGAACTGCATATTTGCTATCATGCTCCAAGTTGTGGTTGTCAGGATCTAGGTTGCCTGACTGTGAAAGGCCTTTGCCAAATGAGTCACTGTGCTTTTTTCCCCCTCCAAATTTCTTCCTATTCACAAATTTCATTCTCTCTGTAACCAGCAGCTCATCCCCGTTTACTCATTCCACACTTGCCCTGATTTGATAACTGGCTGGCTTGATAACTTTATTTTATCATCATAGCACTGCTGCCCTGGTCATTTCTAGCTTGGTTAGCAATTCCATTAAGCTAGTACCTCATTTCCTACTCATCTCTCATTTCTACCACTTTCCATGTTACTATCTCTTTAATGTAATCACAGCAATCAGAGTTGAAAACCTGCATACATAATATTACTGTTTCTCTATCTGTAATACCGTGAAATATCTTGTTAGAGTAGCTTCTGATCACATGTGAGCCTCTGCATCCATGCCCTAGTAATCTCAGGTGATCAAAACTGTTCATACGAAAAGGAAAATTCTGTTTCCAGCTTGTGTATAGCCAGTTGATTTCTTTGCAACTTCATGTCCATACAAAGGCATTGCTGTCTACCATTACACAGTCCCAGTCCTGAGGAAAAGGAAGAATGTTATAATAGAATAAGGGTGTCCTAATTTCAGAAAGTTTCTCATGGCCTTTGTAGTGTAGAGACAGCTTCCATGGACACTTCAGCCTAGGTAGGTTTAATTTTTCTCTAGCCATTCCCTCTCCTTGAAAAAAGTTTTGTCTTTTTGTTTCCCCTTACTCTGGAATAAACCTTGAGAATGTGTGGCTATTGCAGCTCCTTCCTAAGTACACTAATGTGGGGAATGGGAGAGGATATAGAGTTATTCATTAAAGATTTAGAGAGGTAGGTAGCCAAAAGTCTACAAGATTTCAGAGATTTCTCTCATATGTGGAGAATCATGAATTCAGCTTAAAGTTGCACCTTTCTACAAAAGAAAACCTGTCTCTTCTTGGACCTACATCAGGTTGAAAGGTTCCATCTGGTGAGGTTCTTTAGTAATAATATGGTCAAGCTATGCACAATAAAGGACAGGAAATATTCCAGAAAAATGAACCACCACAGGACGTGGGAAATGATTTAGGAGGCTGTTAGGTCCTCTCTGGAGGAGCTAGTGAAGGTACTGAACTGCCCAAAATACTGCTTCAATCAAGCTACAGAGACCAATCCAGCACTCTGAGCAAGGAGAAAGTCATTTTTAGGGGGCTTTTGGCAGCTACCAGGAATGGGGAGATGCCAGCCTATATATGGTAAATCTAACTAACTGCAAAAAAATATAGAACTTTCCAGAAGACAATGAGAAGAAATCTCTAGTATCAGGCAAAATCAGAGAAGAAAGTGGGGAAAATAGTCCTGTTGCTTCCATAAAACTGATGGGTATAATAATCTACCTGCAAAGAGATGAATTTGTAAGCACTGCTAGGCAAGAAAAAATTCTGAATGGGGTAGACAAAACTATTTTTATTTCCTAATCCACTTCAAAAACATTAAGTACTTGTTTGGTTTGGTTTGGTTTTGTTGTTTCTTAGTGAGGTTTTTGTTTTGTTCTTCTCTCATGGTGTCTTGGGGTTTGTTTGTTATGTTTTCTTTTCCTCTAATGTCATGGATTTTTGTGATGTTTTGTGTCTGCTTTTTTTTTTTTTCTGATATAAAGTTTTGGTTGATACCTCTTTTTTCTTTTTTTTTTTTTTTCCTGTGGCAATTAAATAAATGCTTCAAAGGACAAGGGTGGAAAAATAGAGACACATGCTTAGCCGCTGAATAGAATACAATAAATTGTTCCTTGGCTAATCACAATACTGATTTTTAATATTGTGCACCATCAAGAAGGGAGAAAGGGTAAGGGAAAAAGAATACTTAGGTATTCAAGAAATCTATTTGTAATCTCTCACAAATTAATAGATAGTGGCATCTTGGAAGGGAGACTTGTATTTATTAAGTAATCACTGATTGGAAACTGATAAATTATCATTATCATTTGTGCAAAGAATAACAAAAGCGATCCAGCTGGGCTTAGAAATGCAGATTAAAAACAGAACCTGTCAAAACAGGTGCAACAAGGGAGGCAAAAACTTAAGAAGGTGTTCACAAGCCAGCTATATTTGTAAAATATTTTGGTTAGTTTAGAGTAGCTTGAAACAATTCCACTAAATCATTACAAACACCGGGATGTTGATAGGGAATGGTGTACTCTAGTGCTTAATTCATCTGCTGCAGAATACAGCCCTAATTCAGTGGGGGTTAAAGTGCCTGATAATTTATATTTTGTTCTTAGAACAAAAGATTATCAGTCTGGAGTTTTTTTTTTCATTTTTTTTTCCTGGTATTGATTGTCAGGAAACAACTAAAATCCAGTTTATATTCTTGTGTTATAGCACATTTTTTTTCACTGGTGAACCCAATCCAAACTGTGTCCCAAATGAGATAAACTGAATTATTAATGATATCCAATCACTGTGTGTATGGCCATTAAAAGTGAAGCATTAGAATAAAAACTGATTAGATTATCAACTATGATTTGCAGATTCTGCACAACCTTTACCCTTTCTGGAAGAAAATAATAAAACAAAATGGTAAAAATCAGATTAAGTAAAGTTCACTTTTAAACAGATCTTCTTTGTCCTGTTTGGTCCTTTTACAGCTGTTATGGGATAGCAAACAGTCCACTGTTTGAGAAGAGTATGCATACATACTGATAACATTCACAGTTTACTATTTTATGAAGAATAGCAATAAGATGGAAAAATAAAAATAATAAATTTTATACCTTTTTGCACTAATTTAATACAATCAATAATTGTGAGGAAATGTGTGAGATTTTATAATGCTTGTCTTTTAGATTTTTTGTTTTTTTTTTTTAATGAGCAGTATGAAATTGCATGCATGGAGTCTCCAGCCTTGGGCTTGTTCAAAAGACATCTAGTCCTGGTCCTGGCCAGCTGGTTCTTGGTGGGCCTGATTGATCAGAAGGGCTGGATGAGATGATCTCCAGTGGTGTCTGTGATTCTGTGCCCCTGTATTCTTGCCTGTCCGATTGGTATCAGTCTATTTCACCTGTGAATGAAGTCTAGACTGCCACAGGCCTGTGTCGCCTACACCAGTGCTTCCTACATTGCCAAGTTATTAACACCTACCTTGACCTCAAAGGTGTACCATGAGATGCAGAAGGAATAGTGCAATGCCTGCTACACAAGGT
Source organism: Donacobius atricapilla (assembly GCA_013397315.1). Lineage (NCBI taxonomy): Eukaryota > Metazoa > Chordata > Aves > Passeriformes > Mimidae > Donacobius > Donacobius atricapilla. The sequence goes on along the minus strand of WBMY01005592.1, from coordinate 1,655,973 downwards.
GTTCATTCACATCTAAGGAAAAACAAAGAAGTGTAAGTTTATTTAGAGTTTTCAAGCAGTCCTGGAAAGACCTGCAGGATTTGGCAATCACCATGCCTGTGGAGTTTTGGATAAATGAACAGCTGCCTCAACATCTCTAAGGAACTTGTTACTCTGTGATCAGAGTGAATAACAAGTAATAATCTCTTTTTTTTTGGCTGAAACTAGTGAGAACTAATGCCCTCACTAGAATCCTGTGCTAAACATTCTGTCTCATTTGATCTGCAGCACAGACAGAGAAATCATGCATTTTTCAGACTGAGGAAAGTAGAGAATGTGACACGGTTTTCAAATAGTTGTAGCCTTCTCTCGAAATATTTCCATTGGTGCTTCTCAGACTTGAGGTACATTCAGTAAAATGAAGGGGAAAGAGAGAAGAGGAAAAGAAAGAAAAAGAGAAAAGGAGGCAATAGCAAAAAAATGAAAAGGGAAAAGGGAAAAGGGAAAAGGGAAAAAGGAAAGAGAAAGACAAGGGAGGATTTGTAGCTGTCAGTACAATAAAAGATATGATTCATAATACAATCTCTTTCTTTATATCCACTTACATTTTGTTTATTTTTCTGTTGAATATTATAGGCATGTGTGGAAAGGAAGATATCAGTTTGAACAATGGATTTAAAAATAATTGTTCAGTTGCCTAATCTTCACTGGCAGAACTTGCTGTTTAATGTAATGGAAATAAACAGGTAGATTATGGAAACCAGCATGTATTCTCTTCATTATAACAAAAAGTTTTGAAGAAACATATATTTCATTACATTCTCAGTTCACATAAATGCACATAATGTGTAAAAGCTGTCACAGCCTCCTCTGCTCTTTGAAGTGGATGTCATCCTTTATTTGTCCAGATGCTTTTGTGTGAATGTTACAAGGAAATTTGGATCTCAGGTCTTAAAGGTTAAATGTAACTAGAAAGCCTCTGTAAAAATGAGTTGCCAAACATGGTTCAGTTATTCGTTTCAAAGCTAAATTTGTGCACTAATAGAATTATTTTTAATTAAGTGACTTTTCAATATGCTAATAACACCATATATTTAAAAAACTGATGCAGATCATAAAAATGCCTTGGAAGCAGAACATGTTTCTGGGGAGGTCTAGAAATGTGTGTTCATGTGACTGTGCTGAATACTGGCTCTCTTGCTTCTCACAGTCTCAGTTTCAGTGACGAAGCGTCTCATTCTAAGTAGCTAAATTTTTGTACAAGGTTCAAAGAAACAATAGATTTTGCAAATGGGGTTTGCAGCTCACAGAAAATGCACTGCTGTCTTGGTTTCAGCTAGAGCAGAGTTAATTTTCTCAGTAGCTGTTACAGTGATGTGTTTTGGATTTGGAACAGGAATGATGTAAAATCTGTACTCTAATCAATAGCAAGAAGAAATGTAACATTTCTTGCCTTTTATCCATCCAGCTTAAGAACTATTTTATTACTGGCTGCAAGGCAATATTATTTAATCGGGAACAAGTTTCCACGCCCCTCCCCCCCCCCCATCAGCTTCAAGCTGTTGGTAACATTTATCACATTTAGATTTTTTATGTTCATTATACAGTGAACTTTTTAGAAATGAGTGGGATTTGTAAATGATATCCAATGGTCTAACTCTTCTGGCATCAGCTGGAACACTTCCCTGCCAAGAATCTCAAAAAGATCTCACTGTTAAACTCAGTCAGAATCCACTTATATTCCACACATCCTTATCAAGAAAATAATAGTCATGTGTTGTAAGGTATTTAAATGGCCATAACACTGGAAACAATGAGCTTCCTATCCACTATATCTTTCCACCCATTATTGACCACTTTGGTATTCTCCAGTTATGCGGAGGTTTGGACTTTGAGGCCTCAAGGCCTTCATTCAGCACAGAAACTGAGAAGAGATCATGAATGGCCCCCATGAGCTTAGGGACATGGTGTTCTCTGATGTTATCTTTTATGAAACATGAAAGGGAAGCAGTATTTGTAGACTGTTTATTCACAAAGTTGCTTTGTTGATATGTAGACCATTTTTGTGAGCACTTTAACGATGATTGACGCTTATTTATAGAGGGGAAAAGATGATTTTTTCAGGTTTTCTAAATGAAATCTTTAGGAATAGATATCATGAGACTATCTAGGAAACCGTGCACCAGGATAAACAAGTAGCTAGATGAAAGCAGAAGGAAATAATACCTATACTGAGAGGACACATTAATGAGGAATTTGCTTGTTTTTCTAAAAAAATCATACAGTTGACTTATTTACAAAATTGTAACAAAATCCCAACAAAATCCCTTGTTCCCATCAATCATTTATTAAAAAACATTTTGAGTGACCCTAAAAAGGGCCATTGTGTTGCATAATATGAAATAAGTTACAAGGATAAAAATATATTAATTTTCAAATTACTATCTTCAAATGACTATCAGGTTTTTGTTGTTAAATGAAATACTGATGCACCCTTTTTACTGAAGTCACCATAGCTTGTTTCTGTTTCCAGAGTAAGGAACAATTCAGGTTTGACTTGAATCTTCAAGCACTTGGCCTTTCTCAGTTATTACCAATACATTTATAGACAGATGAATTACCACATGCTGCAGGTCATGGACACTGATTACCATAAGCAGCAGTCAACTGATTTTTTTATCTAGGCATTTCAAATACCATGACACGATGCTCTAGATTTATTTTCATCAAATATTTAAACAGCAAAGGAGACTGTTTATATTTGGGCAGTTTTGAATGGTCAGTGTGGTGAATGGACAGCTCTCAATAGTCTTTGAGGTGCTAGCAATTCTCATAGCAATACTCCAAATTTATTATTACTAAGAATAGTCATATCCGTCTTCCCTCACATTTTGTCTCAAAACATTAATCTCAAAAACTTCATCCCTGGGGTTAAGACTAGTGAACACTTTGGGCATAAGGGGACATCAAATCAAACCATTTTCCAAGTCTATCATTGGGGTTTACAACTGTCCTCTCTTGATATTGTTGACTCTTATGGAAGACCATCAAATCCCTTCTCCAGCCAAAGGACAAAAGGATTGGTTCTAGCCATTGAGAAGACTACAAAATCTACTAAATACTATTTCCCTATCCTTTTCCCTTCCAGGACCTATGAGAGGTTTCTCAGCTTCAAATATTTAAAAATACTTTTGCCGTTTTTGTCAATACATCACATGAAAATTTTCTTTACATTTGCTGCTCTCTTTCCCTTGAGGCCTGTATTTTTCTCAGAAAATATCGACATTACAGACACTGATGTTTAATTTTTTTCAAATACTTAATGTCATCACCACACACTTGTATTTTTTCCTTGTAATGGAAAGCTCACAGATGAATGACTTTAGAACTGTGTTAAACTGACATTTATCTGAAAGACAAAGAAGTGTTAACTAAAACAAAAGTTAACCAGCTAACTCCAACAGCTTTACTCTGAAATATTTGCTTAGTTCAAATGCTTTTAAGAAAACAGATATTAAAGCTGTCAGGGCCTTTTACATTACTTGTTTATCTCATATTTTAGCTGTTGTATCTGGAAAGATGTTCTGACCAAACTTTTTCAGAATCTGTCTTTTTCTCAATTTGAGTTCTTTGATTTGGCATTTGCTCAACTAGCTTGTAAAAATTACCCTTAATTTTGCAATACTGTATATTAGAAAATATTAGGCAAAAGTACTGATGTTCTCCTGGTTTTCAACTGTGTTTTTCTTTGTACTGAAGCAACTGCCTTTGCTGCTGCTGGTTTGCAGGGCCTGGAACAGACTGTTGATGAAGGATAGTGGCTGTGACCTTGCAGCTGAGAACAGCTGATTGTGGGGAAATCATGAAGGTTGTTTCACGTCAGGCTCCAAGCCCTATCCTGCTATCAGCAGCACTTGTGCTGCACAAAAGCAACTCCATGCTGGTGAAATAGGGTATTATGAGTTTTGTGACTGGTGGCACATCTGCCAAACATTTGATAGCGTCACACCTCTTGTCCAAGCATTTTAAACAGCTTAGTTACATATTTAGCTTGCAGATAATGCTACTATTGTTGTAGATTTGGTATAGTAAAATCAGAGTCTTGGGAGCCATATTCTGTGAGAAATGTTTTGATAAGGATAAAACCAGGGCTATTTTCCCTGACATGCACATCCCCGCCAGCGTGTATCAACCCCTCCCAGGACCTGGGCAGCAAGAGAACCTCTGCTGTGTAAACAGTTGGTCTGAGAGGTTTCACAGAATGTCATCAGGGAAATCCCCTGGCTCGTGTCTCTGGTTCCATTTTTGTCACTCGCTTATCCTCCCTGTCCTCTAGGATGAACAAGTTAAATCTGTTTAGATAATTTTAATGTTTAAATAATTATTTTTTCACTGCTATCTTTACTATCAGAAAGGTTTTCAAGATCAGAGTCTGAGGTCAGGAATACTTACATCCTGCATGTCCAAATGTGTGATAAACTTGGTGCATTTCCAAGAACCCATCTATTAAGTGATTCTTTTCTGCTTCCCCTAGCACTGTTCTGTTTTCTCAGAAGAACATGATCCCAATGTCCCTGACTGTCCCATCAGATATTGTGGTTTGAGGTCACATAAATGGAGACTCTTGCAAAAAAGCAGCATTATGCTCACAAACGCAAACCACCCATACATGTTCTGAGTGGAATAAGACCTGTTTCAGGTTTATTTTACATCAAGCCTTTCAAAGTTCCAATACATAAAAAATACAGCTTCCTTTCAGACATTCCTGATGTTGTTTTACATGTCACCACGCCATACTGTTTAAGCTGGAAAAATGTGTGGTCCTCTGAACAAAGTTAAAAAAACCCCATATCAACAGAAACCATCTGTCAGTTTTGTACTTGTACTGTAATTACAGAAATGCTCACTTAATTGGCAACTATCTGACATGAAGTTGTCCAAAAATTTATTTGGTCTGTCTAAAAGCTGCCTGTTGTGCTTTCTGATGTCCTGAAACCCAGAATGAGTGACAATGTTAGTGTATACAATACCATTCTTTATTAACCACATTATAATTTCTCAAGTAAGAATCTTAAAATTGGTAGTTAAAATAAAATTAATCAAATTAGTTGGGTTTAGAGAAAAAAATGCCAATTAGATGTGCTCTAAGTCAATGTCCTGCAAACCAGATTACCTTTTATAAGCAGAGGATTCAGTTTCATCATTAAATCTTTTGTAATATATTTTATGAGATTAGTAATTTGTCAGTTGTGAAGGAAAATGAAAGCTCTACTGAACTCCTAAATAACTTGGCTTTAACTAGTCTAGTTCTTTTGTTTATATATAAATTGTGCCTCTTTTTTTGATTGCTAATTTGATTCAAATATAACCAAAAAACAAACAATGGCTTTATTTAAATTAATTTTATTTGATTTCTATTAAGTATATTAATTTCTATTAAGCAATTATTAGAATATTTCCATATAATTTTTTATACAAAATGGGGAAAAAACATAGAACTTTAACTAACACTAAAGTATTCCATTATGAGTGGGTAAACCAAATATTAGTGTCTTTCATAGAGATTATCATGGTTTATAGTTGGCATATCATATTTCTGTGAGGAAGGTCTCAGCAAGAGCTGTAAATGTCACTGTACAGAACTATTCTTAATACAAATGTGATTTCAAGAACTTTGATCTGCTTCATCTATTCTAATTATTCAAACTATTTCTGGGATTGTCAACCACAAAGTACTTGTAAATAAGCATTAGAACCATGGGTTTGTCTTATGGTATTATTGAGCTGGTTCCCAACAGCAGACGGGATCTGAGAGAACAATGTAAACAGGATAACTCCCTTTTCTTATTCTTCTTGGGCATCGAAATATGAATTTCTTCAAGGAGTTTTGCTATTCTATTTCACTCAGTATTTTTGTCATGATTCTTCTGCTTGTTTCACTTCATGTATTGATTACAAACCATTTGCTGTGAGTGCTCTCCACTGAAAATCGCTGAGGGATCACTTAATTGTCCTTTACTAGGGAGGCTGGGCTAAGGCTTTACTGCTCTCCGGTCCCTCATCCAGAGCTGTAGTTTCTGCTCCCTAAGCACACAAGGCTATCACGTGTGCACAGGCCTTACTCCTTCCCTCACTTGTGCTGTCTGTGTGTCCCACAAGAACTGTTGTGAGAGGAACTAGTCTAGTTTGTAATCAGGGAAAAGAGACACAGAAATCGTTGCAATTCTTCCCAGAAGAGCAACTTGAAGAACATTAGGAGAGTTTCCTTTCTTAATCTGGCAGCAGAACATATTCCTAGAAAGAGCAGCAGCAGAAAAAGGCTACTACTGGATTGATCAGCAAGATTTTGATATAGTTAGGTAATGTAATGTAATGTAATGTAATCACAGGTGCAATTTACTCAAGTTAGATAAAAAAGGGTTTTTACAGAGTTGGGATCCCATTCAGATTTTATGGCCTTTCACTTAATTATTGGTTAGGACATAATTAATTTCCAGACAGAATCAAGATGATATTCTGTTTTAGTTTTTTTGTGTGTGTATCTTGATTGGTTGTTTTTTAAGCTTGATGGACCTGCATATCCTTCTTCAGAGTACAGGGGCAGTCTGAAAGAGTGCAGAAAATGAATGCTATCACACTGAGTTAAATTAAATGTCCCTTGAAAATCATGGGTCTTTGTTTCTTTCCATGAAATTAATCTTTAGAAAAAAGTAAAATGCAATGAACACAAAATACATAATACTATTTTTGTCATGTATCTTTACCTATCTCCAGAATTTCAATACTACATTAACAGTAGCAGAGCAAAATTATGTCACATCACTTCAGAATATGATGACATGTGATATTTTTCACAACTACTATTCTTGCAATTTTTTAACACATTTTGGTCTTTCTGCATAGTGTGAATTCCACCTCAAAATCTCATATATTATGATGTCTCATTTTGTTCTACTGCTACTTAGACATTGTGAAATAACACGAAAAAATTAGAACATAAATCTATGCTAGAAGAATATCTTAAACCTTAATTTCCATTTCTAAGTGTTATTTTTCAAATGAACTAATTTTGAAAAGTTCACAAAATTTTAATTCTATGGCAAGTTCTGAACTTTCTTTTTCCGTATCTGTCTGAAAATTGTTGAAATACCTAATTATTGTTTTTTATAACTGATTGCATAAATGGTGGCAACCTCTGTTACAGTCTCTGAGTTTCATAAATAGCTCTTTTATTAAAACAATATTGGTTTTCCACATTTCCAGGTATATCCATAATATAATAATACCATTATAATTATCACTTTAAACTCTGATCATTTCCCATTAAAATTAGCTCAATTAAAAAGGCTCAATATGTTAACACCACATAGTAAGGATACTTTAATAATAGATAGTTTAAATTATCATTGTTATTCTTTGTTATTTGTGTATTGCTGGCAGTGTGTGCACCTGCATATTCTACCAAGTTTTGCATAAATTTATAGGAAATTATGTGAATCCCATAGAAACTAGAAAAAGACTTTCTGAAAGCAGGAGAGTGATGAGAAGCAGGGATGCAAAAGTTGTATAGAAGTTGGAACTGATTTTTCTCCGATGCCTTGATTAACTTTGTATTATTATAACTATCAAAAAGGAATAGGGAAGGAACAGACATCAATTTTTGTTTTGTAACAATGCAGAAAGGATTTAAGTGAAAGCAGGACTGCAAATTGAAGTGTGAAATAATGATCTCATTTTATTTTCAATGTGAATATTTCAATCTGTTGGGTCATGTCCTATGTAAGAATTGTTCCAGCTGGAGAAAAGCTTAATGAACATGTAAGACAACTGTTTTTGGTGTCCTGGAATGTCATTATGTTCTTGAGCATCCAGCTGGAAATTACTTATCTAAATTTGAAAAATCTGTGTATTACACCTTTCACCAAAGACAATCTCTATAATTGCTATTTCAAAAAAAGCCACTTAGTAGGGATAATGTACCTTTTTTTTTTCACAATTTGCTATAAATTTTAAGAATTATTATGTTGAAATAAGAAAACGTAGACAATGTGTTTCCAAATGACTATACCACAACACTTACTTTTCTGATTCCTCTTTACCACTCAGTGACTTTTGTTACAAGTACCAGTACTGCATAGTTGAGGAAAAAGTCTTCAGAATAGCTCATCTAACATCTTCTGTTTAATACAGCTTACAAATTTCACCAATTTCTCTCATACAGCACTTAAATTATACCTGATTTTGTGAGTCAAAGACATCTGTAGTTCATTGATACAACTGTTCTATAGGTTGATCAGCCAAATCATGAGCTCTTACTTCCAGTTCCAAGTTTCCAGAATAAATACACTTAAAACCTGATGGTTTCCCTCCTACAGCATGCCCATCTGCCAGCAATTAGGCCAGACTGAGGCAGAAATCCACGTCCCTGTGGTCTACTGGTACACTAACCCACACTATAGATAAAATTTCTTACTTCTGTGATCATCTTCCTAGCATCTCAACATCATACTAACATCAGCAACTGTCATGCTTCATAGCCAAGTCACCTTACCCTTAATTTCTCTCAAACTAAAGAGATTAATCTTCATTAGTCTGGAACATAAGGCATTTTTCTCAAGACTTTGCAAATCTCGTGTGTTTTTTCTCACTCATTTGTCAAAAACAAGAGCACCTGGATATTTCACAACATAGGGGTGAATTGTTCATCTCTTCTAGCAAAGATATTGTGGCTTTGTGGCATTGTTGTGGCTATAACAAAGCAGTTTTATCTTATTGGAAGATTTTCTTCCTGATGGTGATCACACACTACATACATCTAACTTTTTTTTCAGTTTCCCCCATAATATCACATATAAAATTTCACTTTGGACTTAATCTCCAGCAACCTGCACCTTTTTATTTTTATTGACCCAGAAAAACACATCTCTTGGTGACTGTGGTAGCTGTGGATCTTCTTTGCTGTGGATTAAACTTTTAATTGTTGTGAAGTTTAGGCTAAAAAATCAAGTGGCCCATTGGTCCTGACTGAGAACCATCAGAATCAGAGCAGTCATATCCCAAAACTTTCAAACTAACCCTGAACACAGGATGACATTGTACATTACATCTCTAGCTAACTAGGTTCTCTGTCAAGTCAGATGCAAGTCACCTTTAAACCTACAAAGTCAAGAAATTTCCAAAGTGAAACTTAAGCTCCATCTTTAAATCACCCATATAATGTCCACATAATTATTTTTATGACGGTTATCCAGCTAATTGGAGTATTGATGTATAATGAGATCAGTTAAGGGCTATGTCAGCCATAAATCCTGATTTCCTTGATTCAGTCTGCATGAGTCAGGCTACAGAATAGACATTTATTTCAGTTTAAATCCCTCATTATCTGCTGCAAGTATACACCGTCAGCGTAGATGAGGGGGGCACAAAAACAACTTTAAACAGAATAAGAGCATTTTGAAATATGTCATTCATTTGATAGAGTCCTCCAGGCTCTTCTTCTGAGATTCAGAAACTCCTTTCTCTCTTGAACCAGAACACATTTGTATCAAAAGTCATGCCTGGCTGAATGTCTGGTTGTGTCTCTCTGACACAACCCTAATTTGAAACCTGGTAGTCAGTGTTCTCTGTGGATCTTCTTCCACCATTCTCACACAGGAGAAAATTGACCCTCAACTAGAATAAGGGAGGTCAGGTAAAGCCTGCCACTGACTTTCATAAAATGATCTGCTGCAAAAATTTATTTCCTCTGCAAGGCAAATATGAAGCTTGGTTAGTTTCATTAAACTAATTGTTTACACACTTTCAGCCTGTGTAAGTCTAACTTTAATATTTTTTCTAAATAGAAAACATGTTCTTGTGGAATAGTGATTGACTGAAAATGATGGAAAACAAAAAATGTTAAATAAGAACAGGATAGATGCAGTAAATGAATGCCAGTATGGTTATCAGTGTCAAAATATGTCATCTTTGAGTGTGGGCAACATGACTGAGATGGTGACCATTTGATTTTTGAGTCTTTTCTTGAAGCTACCAACATGTCCAAGTGGCAGGCCACATGTAGAGAGTCATCTTCTGAGAGTGGCTTGTGCTCAATAACACTTTCTCTTTGAAGTCAGCCCAACAGACTTACAAGACAATAACGTCTGTGGGTTGCTGCACCTAAAACTGATTCCTGGATGTCCAGGAGGAATAAAAGACTTTGATTTCCCTTACCTTCCACAGGATTAGAATGCAAAAACAAAACCAAACAAGCCAAATACAAAGCCTGTACAATAACTGAGAAGACATAAATTAAATGTTATAATAATTTTATTGCCTGAAATTGAGTATCTTCTCTGGACATTCCTTTTACAGTGTCAACATTTCTTTATGTAGGCACAATATTGTTCTAAGAACAGCTGTTTAGAGATTAATTTAGTTTGAGCATCATTGTGTTTGAATAGTTATTGATGACAATCACTCCAGTCAGAAAAAGGACTCTGAAAATAAGAGAAAAAAATTTCTCCTTTTTTTGGACCATAATCTATTCTTACCTGTGTCAGCATACCACCAACACAGCACCAACAACTTTGCAGTGGAAAGAAACATATATGTATACAAGTGTTATATATACATGTATATGTACAGTGTTAAAGTTCTGATTTCCTATAAACCCCTGTGATGATTAACTTTGTCATTACTTAGTTGCCTAATAAAAGGAAAAAAGCTTGCAACAGAGTTAAAATGGTAAGATAAAAAAGCAAATCTTTAATGGAAGATTTCAGGTGCACAAAATACAGCATTGCACATAGGTGATACATGACTTCTGTAACTTTTATAAGGGTAATGAATTAGTATAGCTAGCCTGTATATTCAATAGGAAATCAGTAACCTCAGTAACCCACTCCTTTTCAGCCCCCTTGGAGTGGATCCAGGGGCTTCTTTGCCCTATTTGCTTCTTATGTCTCTTAAATTCTGATAGAAAATAAGATGTCTTTGTCAGGAATTCTCTTCTGAAGAACATTACTAAACAGAATTTTAAGAATTTAAGGGTTTGTTAAACCATGAGAGATGACAAGAAAAATGCTAGAAGCTACACAAATATATATTAAAAATCTACAAGGCTATGAAGAGATGAAAAATATATAAAAAGCTAAAAAGTCCTTACACATCAATTTCATGTTTCAGTTTCCTATAACTGAAACAAACAAATTCTGTATAAGATGGGTTTCAATTCTGTAATAAATTCACAGTTAACAGGAGAGTTTGCTCCTTTGCTAACATATCGCCTCTGTCAAGCAGAAGATCCTACAGATGCTTCCCTAGCTGGTACAAGACAGGGACTGCTGTGAAAATCTTCTAACGCAGGTTGCAGAGATTCCTTGTGTTCAACCATTTTTTAAGCCACAGAGATTCCTTTATGGCAATATTAGATAAAGTTATCTACATGGTAGATGTGTGAAGTTAAATGAAATAATCTCCCTTTGCACATCCATTTGTATCTCATACTCTGCTAAGTAATCAAACAGTGAATGAGTCATACAAGTTGCTCTTCTTTTGAGTGAGCTGAACATATTGATCTTTTACACACTTGATGGTTTTTGTCTGAATGATCATCAATTTATCATATTCTCTGTTATTTTATACAGAATTAACCTAACAGCAGCAGCTGTACCAAAGCCAAGCACATAGATAAGGTGACTGTTTACTCAGCTTCAATCATCCTCATTTTCTGTAGAGACTCTTGAATGTGCCATTGCCCAGAAACTTATGCTCAGATAATGAACTATTGTAAGTCCTTTTCAGGAGCCACTGATTGTCCAAATAGAGATTTCTATTCTTCAGATACAGACTTCCTCTTCTGTTTCTAAACTTATAATTTCACATTTGGCTATATTCAAATACTTCTGTGGTTTATGTCCAACTTGCTGAATCAACCAGGATGTTCCAAAATTTGATCTATCTTTGTTTATATTTTTCAGTTCATCTGCCTTCATATGTTTTTGGAATTGATTAACATTTCTTAATTCTTCTCCAGGCCTGTAATAGAAATGTTAGATGCCAGAAGGTCCAGGATTACTCCCTGCAGGATCTGGCTACAGTATATTAATTAATTCCCCTTTTACATGATTAAGACATTATTGGTCAAAAATTGGTCATCTTAATATGATGCTTAGACTCTGTTAGACACTTGCTTTTCAGGTCCATGAATTACAATATTGGGAACTACTAGGCTGAAATGAATCTTATGTATTATTAATTTTATCAAACTTCTAATTTAATTTAAAATCATGATACTTTGATAACAGCAATTTTTTTGTACGCCAATAATGATGTTACTCAACTTTTTAGCTGGTTAAACTTCGTATTTCCTTTGTTTAGGATTTATATCAAACAGTTATGTCTATTCTGCTGTCTTAGCTTTGACTCAGCTAAATCTCACTGGTTTGAAGTCAGACTGTGTGGGAAACTGGAAACAGACAAAATGGGAAAACCTGAAGAAATGCTGTTCAGCTGCAATAGGCAGAATGAGATATCCCTTCCATTTCTTAAAAAAACCAAAATATGTTACTGAACAGAAAATTCCTATCAATAAATGATTTTTTTACTGCTATTGTTATAAGTCTCAGGAGAAGTTGTAACTGCTCCTATGTAATAACCAGAATTGAAAGACAGATTTTAATGAGAACTTTTAACTCAAGTTTACAAGGTTTTCACATTACTTGATCCATCCATTGTGTACTTGCGTTTATTTTGGGACCAAGGCACATTTAATTTATTAAAGTATATTTTATGTGTCATTTGGCAGCCTAGTTTCAAAGCAAGCTGCATTCTTTTGAAGGACATTAAGATCTTGCCTTGTTTAAATCTTTCTCGTTATTTTAGTATTAAAAGGGATTATTTCATGCTAACTTAAATCGCCCTACATTTTACTATTTTGCATGTCATGGATGTAATATTTATCAAAAGGTGGCCTACTTTAAATATGTATCCTAGTTGCTTATTTTCTGTATGTGACTGACTCACAGAACAGAGACATCCCATCCAAACTCAGTGAATCACTGTGTATTTCTTGCAGCTCTAAATCTTACACTTCCATCTGGGGAAATTTCAGATATCCAAATAACCCTATTCTGAACACCCGGATACCCCAGAAAAGATGATCACAATGTTTAAGTCAGGGATGAATTCCAACATATCAGCGTGGTTCTAAACTCAAAGAAATACAAAAGACTCACATTTCCAAGACAAATATATACAGGTCAGAAACTAAACCAAATAAGAATCAGAAAAAGATCAAATTGTTATTCACTGATAGCTGATATTATTTTTATACTTTCTAAATTGAAATTTTTCTAAATTTTTGGCCTTTTTTTTTTTTTTGTATTCAACATCCCAATGCTCAACTCATGTCCAGGATAAGAGGAAATGATGAGTGAAATAATCCTAGGTATGACAGGAATTCTTTATTTTGCTTAGCTGTTTCTTTTTGTTTCTAGGTATGCAATTTTATTGCCTTTTTCAATTTATACACACTTTCAAGTTATTAATAATTCTCCAAGTAATAATTTCCCATTTTAATGAAACTTTTTAAAAGTTTATCGAAGTGCAATTTGCTGGTGAATATTAATTTAAAGAATGAAGTCCTTTAGAGGAGTTTAACTTCAGATTAAGATGTTAAAATGTACCTGTGTGCCTGTGAACTGTGATCTAAATTCCCATGATATTCAAGAGAGATCTACTCTATGGAGCCTAGAGACTATTAATCACATCAGGAAGTAGGCACCAAGTTTCCTACATATTTCTACAGATTGTTCTCCAGCTGCCAGTCCCAGAAGATAAGTATGTCCTGAATCTCATTTGTATAACCCTGCTTTTACATCTCAGGAGTACTAGTGCCTTAGATCCTCCTGGACACCTCCAGAACTGAGGCCCTATGTACTGGAACACCAAAGCACACTCGTGGGTGTGGCACAGTGTAGCCACCTAAACTGGGGTACCTTGACAGAGTGTCCTTGAGCTGGCCCTCTCCCTTTGCTGGCACCAGGGTTCTATTTCCATGGTCAGGCAACTCTGATCCAGCTGATCCGGGGTCCCCCCCTGAAGCCCAGCCCCACACCACGTGCAGTGCAGTGTGTGCCAAGCTATGTCTGCTGCTCTCCAAGCCGGCTGTGGTGCTGGGGACAGTTTGCTCCAGGGAATAGGAGGCATTCCCTGCATCCTATGCAGACTTCCAACACTATCCCATGTGTTGCACAGCACTGAATTCTGCCCTTATGCTTCATCATGCTAGAAATAAATTACCTTGGTGTCAAGCTGCAATAACACAACTGGGACGTGGGCATGTGAGGCTTAGGGAAGACACTGCAGTGCACTGTGGACACACAGACTGGGATTCAGCTGCCTAATTCTAAATATTCAGCGTTAATTTATGTGTTGATAGATACCTCACCTTTCTTTCACTTGCAGCTCCAGAGGGAGGTGAGTTTTCTGTAAACTTGTCCTTCATGCCAACTCTGTGCAGATGGTTTGGATATATTAGGGCATATAAATGGCACTGGGAGCCAATAATCATTTTTTGCACTGGTTGTTTTTAATAATGCAGACATATTTTTTAACATATAGTTCATAATGATGATTATAATATTGGCATGTTTTCTTTTAAGTATTCCAAGTTCTTCCAATTGCATCAATTGAGGAAAAATTCATATTTCACTAGTGAAATGAAAATTCTCCCTTTATGTTTTCAGGGAACAAGCTGGAAATGTCAGCCAAGTACGTCCTAGATTCTGAGGACCATAAGGCAAATGAGTAGAGCCCCAAATTCACTAATGATACATCATATCACTTTTTATCCCTTTCATTCTTGCTTTAATTTTAGCAGACAGTACACATAGCATTCCTGCTATTTTTGTATACTAATAGTTGATGATATTACATTTATTCAAAGAAAGCTCGGGGGCAACCTCCTTCCTTAGGGAAAAGAGCCAACCACCAGTGCACTGTGGGAAAAATTCATTAATTAACAAGTTATGGGAAGGTTGAAAAGAGAGAGAATATCTTAGGACATGGAAGCCTTGGAACAGCTTTCATTGGCAAGGCACCATGAGTGTTCCTCTATGTGAGACAAAAAGTCATTTGTAAACAAACTTTGAGACATTAATGATGACATTTGAGAGCTGAAATCTGAAAATCTGCCCTGGTGAAACCAAAACAGAATAAATGATTCCCAGTGAGTCAGAAAATAGTTCAGAGATCTAAAGAAATGAGTCAGAAACGAAATATACTGAGTAGGCTAAAGGCATGAAAAAAACTACACATTAGCAGTAGAAAGAAGCTGCAGGAAACTCAACCTAATTCAGTCAGGCTAATATGATCAAAATCTGTAAACCAGTTCATTTGTTTTAAACACGGTATGAGCTATTTTGATCACTTTGAGAAAAGTAAAATGGCATAATCTGTTTGCAAGCAGTTGGAATTAAGTGTTTAATGAGAAAGGTAAGAATTCCAAGGAAAGGAAGAAAAGGGAAAGCAAGTAAGAAAAGAGAGGACCAGAAGAGGAATAATCATGAAGAACTTTCATTGCTCCAGACTGGACAGAGCTTGCCAGTGCTGCAGCCTGGAGTCAATGGGCAGCTGCACTCTGAAGGGCTCAGAGACCGGTGCTGTTGCTTGGACAGAGTGAGCACTTCCAGCTGTCCTGCTTACTGTGGTGTGCTTCCATATAATTACATGTGCTGTTCATGCAAATGAGACAGTAGCAATAAAATGTCCTTTCCCAAAACTGAATACTTGGGCTGGAATTTTGCAATTCTCATAGCCATTTGAAAGTTACACATAAGCACTGAGGGTATGAGACGCCACTATCTGCCCGTGGTTTAGTCACTAACTATTAGCAAATCTGCACATAAAATGGAAGCTAACTGTAGAATAATCACTCTTTTCTGTAATCTAAATTATATTATCAGGCTGGGAAAATTTATACCCTCAAAATGGAGTGTCAGATGAGATCATACTGGACATCTAATAACAAACTTCCTGATGGCTGCATTCTTTCTCTTATTCTGCTAAAATGAGGGCCTATGTAGAAGTATTCTTACAAGTGATAAAATATTTCCTTATGCTGAAAGTGTGGGTATTGAAGAGGAGGGAAATGTACTTTATTCCATTTGTTAGAGCTACAGTAAGCACTATAAAGAGGGTGTGCAAAAACCCACAAAGGTTAAAGGGAAGAAGCAGGTGGTAGTGTCTGGGCTCACTCTGCTTTGATTTGCGTAGACAGTCTAAGAACAAAAGAACAATATGGAAATGAAGAGGGCATGAGAGAGATATGAAAGCATCAACTGAAGTGAGTAATAAGCACAATAATAGAAAAGGAGCTATATTTGAGAGATATTCAAATGAATACCTTTGCAACTGTTATCCAGGAGCAGATTCCTGTTGCATCCAAACAAGGGGTTCTAAATAATTCAGTGCTATTGTTTCCATTCTTACCATAGACAATATCAAGGCGTGCAAAAGAGGAAAAAAAGTTTAATTAGACTTCTTACCAATTTTGTGGTTAAAAATAGCAGCTGAATTTCTCAAATTTATATACAGGGTTTATTTTTCCTATGAAGAAAATATAAGCCACTTCCTCTACCTTCTCCCACTGTAAAATATTAAAAAAGGTCAATCAGACCTTTCTCAGTAGAAAACAATTCCAAGACAGGTACAACAAAATGTTTAAATGGCTTTCAGAATCTTGGAAAACTTTATGGATAAATTAGACATTATAAAGTGTATTCTTGCAAGTATTTAGTCTTGTGGAATTATTCAAAGCCCTTAGACTAAGACTGAGTAAATCTCTTACATATAGTATGCCTTTTAGATAGGTAATTGTAGTTCTCAAGGTTTTTCAGAGTTAATCAGAGATACTGCACGTTTATAAAGAAAATACCTGAGTCTGGCCATATGAAATATTAAGTAGAGGGTTGTTTGAATATCTTGTGGAGGGGGCATCTGCCTTTTTGCATTTTTTTGTGGTAAGGAGTTGCCAGAAAATAGAAGGAAAAGGAAGGCAACAGGTTGGTCCAAGGGTAACCACATTGCTGTTTCCTATGTTTCCTAAAACTGCGCCTCTAGAGAAATGAAGACAAATTTAGAATAACATTTATTTATTTGGTCCTTTGCATGCCCATTGACATATCTGACTAAGAGGGATATTTCCAACATCCTTCTATAGTGTATGACCTGGAAAACTTCTGTTATCCCTCTTCAACAGCAGTAGCTGCAGGTTCAGGTCCTTCTTTTGGAGGAGGCATCAAATCTGTCTCCCACTTCTGACACAAGTGGTTTAGGTGAGGCACAAACACAGAAAGAGAGAGCACTGCCACCACTATCACTGAATAAATTCTTCCTCACTGTCCTTGAACACTCCAATTTGTATGACATATGAAGATAAAATAATTTTCAAAATCAACATGCATATACATACATGGTGTATTTTAAGCTAGTAATCCAACTTCATGTGCAGTTTATTTTTTGCAGATTTGCAAGATAGCCACTAACAATAATTGTCTGTATTTCATCTTATATCTCTAGCTCTTTTCTACTGCACCTCCTTACTTGATGTGATCTTGAAACACAAAATATATATTTGTACCCAATGTAAAATTCATTTAGAACTGCAGAGCCTTTTATGCCAGATTTTGTCCAACCAGTCCTAAATATGTCCTTTAAATAGAATGGATTTGGCCTTTCGAGTGCCTTTATCATTCCACATTGAATAGTCAAGATGACAGTGTGTATTTGATCAGCTGAGTTCCATCATGTGTCATGTGGAATTTCCTTTTCAGCACCATATTTCTAAGTCTAAAGGTGACTGACATCACAAAGAGCATGGTACCAAAACTCACAGGCACTTCAGCAACAAATTCTGAAGGTAGGTGCAAAGTAAGTGTATGAAGACTGACGAACATTCTGTTTAAGAAACTTCACGGCTCAAAAGTAATTATTTTTTAAGAGGTAGTTACATGTGTTAAAATATTAAGATACCTCCTGGGTTTATCATGCCTTCCTTCACTGATCCTTAGAGCTAATATTAGTGATAATAATAGATAATGGCTATAACGCTTACCAATTGATGGTGTCCTCTTTTCTGAAGATCAAATACAAATTAAGCTTCCCAGTCTTCTTGTGAAGTCATATATCCATTTACATCAATGGCAAATATATTGTATGCTCCTATTGTCATTTACCACTTTTTTACTTTCCCTACTTTTGAATTCTTCGCTTTTGACATCTTTATTTAAATTACATTGTAAGCCTTTGAGAGCATAATTACTTCTTCCTTTAGATTTTTCATTCACAAGAACTGCATTGCAGGACACTGCTATAATGTTAATGATCCCAGGCACTTAAAAAGTGATCACAAGACTATCAACAGTAGAGTATGAATGGGGACCAAGTAAGAAATCATCCAATCTACATGGATTTTAAAGGATATTTCAATGATGACCCACACAAGCTGCATGTATATTATCCTGAATGTAGGTGCTTCACTATTAGAAAACATTCTATGTCTTCTTTCTAATGTCCCATCAGCATACTGTGATGGATTAATGTAAAATAAGTCAAGTACAAAAATACCTTACTGAAATGACCTTACAATACTGTATGGATCGTTATTGTTATGTAGTTTGAAACCCAGAGCTGAATGAATATGGTGCAGATTTGGTTTTATTAAAAACATTTACAATTTAAAATATTAAGTTTATCCCAAGACATTTTCTTTCATGTAGAGACAGTATTCCTCTTCTTCCTTCTTCTCAAGTGACTAGAATGTACTTCCAAGGGTCAAGACTTCTGTCAAGAGTAACAGAAAAGGAACTTCCATCTCATATCATAAGAGCACTGAGAATCTAAATCTTCCTCATTTGATGCAAAAAAAGCTATAGAATATTTTTGTCCTATTGGGAAGTGTGCATTCTGTTAGAGTCCCCTTTCCATAACATATTTCATACTGAAGATCTGAATATAAATGTTGGACTTGAAATCTTTTATCTTGAGGGATGTTTCACATTCCAGACCAAGTCTAGAGGGCAAAATTTGGTCTTTACTGCTGTAATAGGTCAAACTAAATTTAATTATCAGTGAGTACTTTGCTTTGCGCTTCTTCAATGTGATATTTAAATGTAGGTGTTGTCTTCTGGGCTGTCACATCTACTGTGATATAAAAACGCTGTACAAAGTGATGAAACTGAAACTGCTAAATATGTAGTGCTGACCTTTCTGTACTGCTCCTCCTGAAAGCTCATCAAAGAGGTTGGAAACTTAGGGCTCACAACACAAAGGTCACCCATCACTTACTTATGTTTGGAGGGACTTTGGTCAGGAATTGATTCACTAACAGGTCCGTGTTTCGAGAAGCTGCTTCTTCCCTAAGATTACAGTCTAAAAGGTGCACTACTTACAAACAAAATGTGATCTGAGTAGAAGAAATTATTTTATCTCAAACAAATCAATGTAATAAGACTGAGTACTCAGTGAACAGTCTAATATAGGTGTAATGTAATCAGCAGATAGCTGACACTTCCTCTTCTATTCCTCCAGGTCTCATTAGCAACTGTCTTGCACCACTACTTAAGACTTAGCACTACGGTCATTACTGGTCTTGTCATGCCAAAAGTAGGAATAGGGAGGATTAGGAGGGGTGTATTTATGAGGAAAACTTTAGAAACCAAACTTTCCTATAAGCTGTTCCACACCTTCATTCTGTACACCATTCTTCATCTTTGTTTTGAGTAAGCTTTTGTGAACATTATGTGTTAATCTATTTTCCTAACAATTATGATCAAAAATGTATTTATCTGTCATATACTCTTTGAAAGCAGCTATATTACAACAAAATCAATTACAATTTACAAACTGCATGTCGATGTTCCCTTTACTCTTGGATATAAACCACAATCAGTCAGCTGAATCAATAATATACTGGCTCAAAGTTTTCATTTGGGAAAGTAAAGGTCTTTAATTATTCCCAATAGTTCCGTTTCATCAAATGAACTTTACTTGTAAATTGTGTATTTTGGATGGCAGTAACTGGTATTTTCATATCTTGGCAAAGACTAACTACAAATATATTAAAAGGGTAGCTGAATAATGATATAATAATCATTACAATGATATAATAATCAACTAATACTTTGGAGATGGGTATTTGTGACCTGGGACAACCTTGATTATTTGTTTCTTGTAACCAAGCTTACCTGCTGGTTACAATTTTCTGGCTATAACACAGTGCTACCCAGCTCTGGCATAGAGATCTGGATTTACCTTGCTCTGTTACCAAATGAAGAAATGTACTTTGAGCTAATTCCGAATAAATATCTATCAAAGAGCAGTGGGCAAAAAAGAAGATAAGAATGTGAGACTGTAACATTATGTAGATAGAAGATTATTTCAGAGATAAGTTTTGTTAATAAATAGTCAGTAGTTGGGTGAATTTGATAAGAATTTACTAGTTTTGAAGATATTATAACAGAAGAACTCCAACTGGGTAGTTCAATTACGTTAATGAAAACAGTAATTCACATGAAGAACAAAACTTGAATTTTCACTGTAAAGGAAATTTGTTTTCCATTTTGACATTTATTTTCAGTCCAAGAGAATGAAGCCTGGCTTTTTATTTTGCTTTAAAAGATGCAATCGTAAAAAGAATTGATTTTGAGTTTGTCAAAATTGTTCATAGTAATGACATTCTGTGTATTTTTTTCAACTTCAAATTTCAAACTAGACTTGAAATTTCATTTTGAAAATGCAAGAATTTTTTTAAAATGTAATTTAAAAGATGATAATTTTCTAATATGATATTTTCTGAAAAGTCTAATAATAACAAATGTGTGGCAGGCCTTGTGAGTGTGGGAGGGTTTTGGAAATTTGATTCCAGGCAAGGAAGTCACGGCCAATCTCTGCACCATCGGGGTATAGATTGGCAGACAGGCAGATGCTTAACTTGTCTAAGAATCCCTGATGGAGCCAGTAGAACCACTCACACAGATCATGATTCTGTAGCTTTTTTCTCATGGGATTGTTATGTTATGTTACTATCCATTAACTATGGGTAGTAGTGGGTTAAACAAAACCAGATGGGCTTCCACAGTTCTGGTCATAAATAGCAGCAGTGTAAAATTACACAATCAGAGTGTAAAATTAACTGTGATAGACCAGAAAAATACCTGTTTTGACTGGTATTGTCACTCTGAGTGTGGTCAGCTCTTTACAGAAAAACATGAGATGTTCTTCCATGACAATGAACGCTTTTTTACTTACTTTCTCATCTTTTGTCAGAGTTCAGCTCAAGACCTCCTGGTCCTGCAGTTACACCTAAGCTTTTGTCATTGTCCAGTCCTTTTCTTCCATTAAAATGTGCAATTTGTTTTTCCACGATTGATTGACACTGTATGGTAGGTCAACCTTCATTAGCCACCTGTTCCCTACCAAAGGCTCCAGGATGGGCCCTCTATGAGGCCACCAGTCCTGTCAACAATTCTGCTCCAGTGTGGGCTCTTCTCTCTGCGGAGCCACAGGTCCTGCCAGGAGCCTGCTGCAGCACAAGCCTCTCACCATTTAACAGCCTCCTTCAGCATCCCCCCGTTCTGGAACGAGGTGCTCCAGGGGCTGCAGGTGGATCTCTGTTTCCCTGTAGATCATTATGCTGAGGGACATCTTTCCTCACCACAGTCTTTACCGCAGGCTGCAGGAGAATCTTGCCTTCTGCGCTGATCTTAGGGCCTAAAGGGATGTACCTCTCATATATTCTCAATTCTCTTCCTGTAGTTGTGAGAGGGTTTTTTTTTTTTCCTTTTTAAATATGTTATTACAGAAGTTCTACCAATGCCATTGATGGGCTCAGCTTCAGTCAGTGGAGAGTCTACCTTGGAGCCAGCTAGAAGGAATTCATTCCAACCATTTGGGAAAACACTTCTCACAGAAACCACTGCTCTGGTTTTTCTGCTACCATAACCTTGGTACATAAAGCAAATACAATTTTGGACTCTATAACAGTGTTTGCTAAAGTTCTGCTGTCTATCACATTTCTGTTCATAATAAAAACCAGACGTACTTCATTACTACAAGTAATATTCAGACACTTCCACATTTCTCTTTCTCCATTTTTCTACAATAGGAAGATGTTTACTGTATTTTTATATTTTAAAAAACTTCTTCCTTTTTTAGCTTTGTAACTGATTTTCTCAGGAAGTGTAATGGTAAAAAAACATGTCCAGTAAACCCTGTCAAACCCAGAACTGATTTTACTGAACCAAGAGAAGAACAGCTAATATTAAATTGTAGAAGAATTTTATTTCCATTCAGAGAAGGATATTAAACATTTTGCAGTGAAAAGATTCTGAGATTAAAGGAATCTGTGATACAAATTATGTTCATATTTATTCCTTCCACTTTTCTATCATGATGTGTTTGATTGATCTACTTTGCATTCCTTAACAGGGAAATTTGAACAATAAATAAAGTCTTCAAAGTATTTTTGTGTCAAAATCCCTCATTGACTTTATTATGCATAACTGAACATGAGAAAAACAAGATAGAAAATCTCTTAGAAAAAAACATTATGACAAACTGTTTTGTAGCAGATGTATGAAGTCAACTTCATATGTGTAATTATATATATTAGTACATTAATTCAATTTCAATAACAGCAAAACAATGAGACTAGTTCATAAATATAGTAGTTCATAAATACTGAAGATTGCAATCCCCGTCCAAGCCTGTTGAATCTCAGTTCATGCCATGCCATCTTACCAAGAGAGACATTTGCTGTGGAGACCATAAAATGTATTATGTGAAGGCTGATTGCAAAGCATTTTTAGTCAGTAAAGTTAACCTAACTTTTAAAATAGAGTGTTTTCCGGGACGAAATCATGTTGCTTTTGGCAGATGCTGTGAGGATCCGACTGACGTCTGGTCACAATTTTTATGGAGCAGAGAGAGGGGAAGGAATGCAAGGTCCCTGTGTCAGCTGTGGAGATGGTGATGGTTGCGGTGGGGATTCAGATCTGCAGCATGAGAGAGGGAATATCACTAGAGTGCAGCACCAGCAGTATAGAAGGGTTGCTCCAACGTTTTAATTTAAAGGAGTATAAGCCCTCAGACTTCTCTGTTTTGCTGTGTTCTAGAGTTATGCCTGTGGCAGATAACTAAATTTGGGGAACTAAATTATAGGCCATTTAGCGCATTGAGTGAAGTAGAAAGCTAAGGGTCATAGAGCTGCTGCGACATCTTTTTGTCTGATTTAAGATTTCACCTGAATGATGCTGTCTCCTCAGCACAATTGGAAATTATGCTGATTTTTTTCTAAAACTGCATATTATTTTAACAGCAACTTTTTTTTTTTTTTCTCTGAAGGATATGGTTTAAAGGAAACAAAACTATTTGAGAACTAAAATTGAAGTTGACAAGTAAAAGGGAAAATCAAGGCGAAAACAGGCTGGTTCATTTTGGTGAGAAAAATAAAAACATTTTGTGTAGGAACAAGCCCAACATGAAACTTTCTGTCACTGCATCTAAATAAATCCATGGTGCTCCATGTATCTCTCTATTTAATCTATGTGTGCTTTCAGCTGCCTGGCATCTGCATTCTTTCCTTTAAGGGTATTTTTTGGCAGACAATTACAGAAAAGGTCCTCTCCAAATCCTTAGAAAATTCAGGATTATAAAAAGAAAAATTGGATACTCACTGAAGTGTTTGGTCAGAAATAAAGAGATTTAAGTTACACTCACACACTTGCACACACACACATATATCTCATTAGTGTGATAATTGAATAATCTTCATGTTCAGCTTGTACTGCTAAGGAATTTGTTCCACTCTCCTTTGTTCCCTAATGTGTTGCGCCATTGCTGCCTTCTGTTGGCTTCATAATCAGCTTGGGAAAGGAAAAAAATAGATTTTTCTTCTTGCAATGTCATAAGCGCTGTAGGGCTGGGAGAAGATGGTGAGAAGGTGTGTCTAGGAGAGGTGGGATAGAGTTTGACTGATGCTGTTGGGAGCAGCATTTATGTAGATTGACACTGCTTCTCAAATTAGTATTTCTACATGAAGGTTCAAAGTCAGCCACCATAAGTAACCCATGATGCAGGTAAAGGAGACTGGTTTTTTTTTTTTCCTGCTAGTGGCTGTCACTGCAACATTATTTGATCCTGAAGTTTTGCATGAAATAAAAGATACCTAGGGAGAAAGCAGGATACGAGCTGTCCTGTACCTATAGAACAGCGCTTACTACAGCTAAATTATACCTGAGTAAGCTGGGGAATTTTTAGAACCTAGCCACCTTTCAAATATATAATGAATATCAACAAGTTAGCGATATTTCCTAGGACTTGCTTGTTATTGTGTTGGAAAGCCAAAATTAATCCATTTCATACGTAATTTCAACAAACAATTTTTTCAGTTCATTCCCATTCTTTATATGTTGATCAGTTATGCCAGAATTCCTTTGCTCAGAAACTATTCAAGACTAGAAACCATGTTAGACCTAAGGCTGTTAGAAAACCTGATTTTCTGTCCCATAATGAAATTTGGGGCTAATAGGGAAAAAAAGTCTTAAGCAAAAAAATCTGCAAAAAAATCCCTAAGACAAAAATAGGGAAAACAATACCATAGGAAAATTTTTTTCTAGATATGTTTTCCACAGAAACTATATTTTTTAAAATGATTAACAAACATAAATTTTGCCTTTCCATTTATCATCATAGCTGAATCTCATCCAACCCATTTACTTTGGTGCAGACTGCTAGACAATAATGGAAAATAGGAGAAAAAATGAATTTTTTTATTAGTGGAACATTTTTCCCAGAGAATCTCTCTGAAGGAAAATTATACTTTGAAATCCATATTTTTTGCCTTATCAAGACAGGATCTATATTACAGCCTGAGAGATAAGAATGCCTTATGTCTTAGGCAGTTTATAGATTCGTGGCAGAGAAAAGAAAATTAAGATCAAAGAAAGAAAAATCAGCTCTTTTGGTTTTTTAATTGCTTTAAAATTGATTGTCTAATTGTATGAAATGTCACAAATTAAACAATGACCTCTTGTTTTGTTCAGTCTGTGACACAGGTGTAAGAGTAATTGAGATGTGATGAGTTCTCCCCAGTGTTTGACTTCAGTGACTGCACAAACCTTCCTACACAAATCTTGGGAGATATGATTTGATTCTTTACCTTCAGAATAAAATGAATTAACTTGGAAGAGGTTTAAAATCAGAACAAAGAAAAACGATGGTTGATTTTAAGGAAGAAAGTGGTCATATTGATGTCAGCTGATATTACGTATGTGAGGCCATCTTATATTACAAAATGTCACCAATTTTTTTTGGCAGCTACTGGGACAAGATTATACTTTTAAGGTGACCATGGAAGTATTTCTTACTGGAAGTATTCCCCAGCACATAGGGGAGAGGAGAAATGCTCCATGATCCTGCCATGGAGATGCCGTGCCAGCCTGCATTCAAAGCCCTAACTAACGCATGGGCAGAAAAAGATTTGTTGTTCTCAAGAGAGAGGTTGTAAGGTAGTCCTTACATAAAGTTGTTCCTTCAATTTAATGTTGTCTTTTTGGCTTTTTGGTGTTGGCTTGCCTATTTATATGCTTATCTATGCTCCTCTATTTAGGTTTTGCTTAATTCCTTTAAGTTCCAGTCTTCTGAAAATCTCTTGAGTCCCCTTAGACATCATCCAGCCCATCTCATGTGCACTTGCTCAGCTCAGTAAATTTTATCCTGTTCTAAGGGCTCATATTTCCAATCAATCTCAGGTCCATCTGTATCTTCTTCTGACCAACTGCCTTCATCACTCTGATGAGTCTATAAATCACACAGAAACCAAGCCATGTGGCCTTTTTTTGTGTTTATGAATAGGAAAACGCCCAAAGGAGACCTCAAAATTCCTTGTATGGCAAATAATTTCCTTACACAGAGGTTTGAACTCTGAGCTTTTTGATAAACTGGCTTTGAAGTAAATATTGGAATATAAAAAGGAAAATTTATAAAATTGGAAAGGTATAAAAAATATTTTGGGCTTTTCTGTGATTGAAGATACACCTGAGTGTTCATTTGGAGAGCAGTCAGGAGATTTAATTAGCTTGATAGGCTTACCATTTGAAAAATTTACTATGACTCCTAATCGAATGAAACTATATTTATTTGTGCTCTTTTCTAAGCATGGTAGAAACCCACCTTAGATTCTGAACTCTGAATAACCTACTTGTCTCTTTGAAAAATGGTTATGTTGCTCTGGAGAATATTAAAAACTAGTCCTACAGAACTTACAGGAATATGCTTTATACAGAACTTATAGGAAAATTCTTCTGTAAATACTTGATCAGTTTGGGTCAGTTATTTCTGAGATCATATCACCCCTTAAATGTTTTTTGGCGTCCCTCAATTAATGCAAATTATCACAAAACCTGAGATGTTCACCAGTGGTATCACAAAACTATATTTATCCTCCCATAAAAAATGTTTAGGGATAATATTTTTGTACTACTTTAATTGTGTGGGTCAGTGAGGACATAAGATGGCAGGATTTGTGTTGACATCATAAGCAGAAGAATGGTTAAAAATTTTGAAAGTTGATATTACTTTGACTAATTCTTTAGAAAATTTCAAACTCTTGGTTTCTAAATTTAGTTTATGGTCACATGAAACATAAAACTACAAATTGTGCTAATTTTTCAACTAAATTTGGTGGTAACTATAAATGTTCAGTCACTTTGTATTTACATAGTCTGGTCCTTTTTCCAGAACAATAGTAAAATTTGATTGAATTATTCATAATCAAACTCACACTCTGGCTGAAGAATATATTTGTTAGTTGTATAGTGAAAGGTAAAGATGATGTTTTGTTTGCTTACAGTATTTATGTCTCATTTACCTGACACCCTTCAGAACACGAGGCTGTTAAAAGAATGTTTTGCTCTAAAAACTATAAAATGTGACTGTAAAGTTCGGTCTGCATCACTCACGCAATGGCACAATATCCCTACTTTTTTTCCTTGTCTTAATATGCTCCTAACTGAAAAAAAGAACAACCCACTCTACGCTATGCTTCTATTCATACAAGGAAAGAGGCAGGATCCCACAAAGTAAGGAAGTAAGCTATCTATTCCACAAGTTTCACTGGTCCTCTTTTTTTGCTATTGACTGAGATGGGAAAGTGAATGTCTCTGGGGGCAATGCTGGAGTTCCCTGTTCCGCCAAAAGTGCAAGTCAACATAGCCCATATTGTATACCTTCCTTCATTTGTTTTGTTTGCTTAGTATCCTACTGGCAGTTCCAGGATCTATTTAAATTTCACCAAACACATCCTTGACACTCAGCTAATCAACAGTTTCATAGGACTTTTACCCTATTTTTTGGTGTCAGGTAGGTGAGAGTCAAAAGGTACCATGAAGAGCAGAATGGACTTTCAAAGCCAGGGAACTTTCCAAGTGAGGGGAAGTAAGGTTTTCTTCCCTGAATAAATTATACTTATATTCCATTGAAGTATATAATGTGCACATTTAAGGAAACTCGAACTTGACAACATGACAGGCAATACTGTGTTCTCAGTGCTCCAGCAATGAAATAATTATTGAGCTTTGGCCACATCATGGAATTGAAGAGGTTTACAGAGTGCAACAGAGTGAGCTTGAATAATTCTATAAAGAATTTCCCCAAGATGTGGCAGAGCTCAAAAAAGTACCTATTTAAAAATGTAACAAGCAGGTGGAAGAGGCTGACATCACAGCCTGATCAAAAATGGAATTGATATTTCAGGACAGGACTCATAGAGTGAGGGAGGAATAGCTGCCTTGGGAGGGAAAACAACTAGAAGTGAAAAGAAGTACTTTGGCGGAGAGACAATAGAAAGATATAAAAAACCCTAAGCAACCCAGATCATAACAGTTCCTTTTAATTTTGTTAGAATTACTGATCATCTGTTAGTGTTTGGAACATAAATTTATATATCCTGCTGCAGAATGTATTCTTTTGCAGCTCTAAAAGGCAAGCTGCCCTTCCAGAATCTCTCTGCATGTGATAAGCAGAAAAGCACCCCCACTGGAATGTGTCAGCTTTTCTAAATCTTTATGATGCAAGAGAGAAAGAGATACATTTAGCTGTGATATATAGACATCTGCATTAAAAAGCAGCATCTTTGCTTGAGGAGACTCCCTTGAGGATGGTATGTCCACGTCAATGAGATGCCATCAGACTGAGATGTATTATCTTGGCAGCTGTTCTGAAGTGAAACTCACAAAAAATCTGAGATGGTGATGCCTGCCAATACGTATTAACAAATAACAGAATGAAAGGATATGCAACCTCAAAATCTGAGCTGATATAACACAGAGATTTGAGAGACCCAGTAATGCAAGACAGCTCATTCAGTTTGAAGGCTGAAAATCTGTCCTGAATTTACTAGGAGGTCTATTATTATTGAGCTTTTGCTGGGAAGATGGTCAACAATTAGTGAAGTCTATAGGGACCAGGTAAGCTAGACTTTCATATTCCAGAAGTGACTTCATTCTTTCGCAAAGGAGCTTAATATGACCTCGAGCAAATTTATATAGAATGTTGGAAACAATTTTAAACCTTATCTACTCCTCAGGGTTTTGAAGGCATAGATAATAGTTTTAAATACAAGAATCATATCTGTTCTTATACACACATAAAAACATTTTCAGGAAATAATCACCTATTTTTAGACTGAATTAACTTGTAGATATAACATATTTTGTGATTCCTTAGCTCTTTTTGCTTTTATAAAGAACAGCCATGAAGCAATGGAGATGGACATGACATTGTCTCATATCCTTGGGAAAGGACATATTCTGCCTGCATCATGGTACAGAAGAGGCCTGACAGCATAATACACGAGCAAGTCAACAATAATGTACTGTGATTTAATAAATTTACAGTAGTCCTCATACAATAGTGTACCAAACTCTAGTTTCAAAAGATTTCCAATATGAGATGAATATAAAGAACATGATAAAATCAGTATTATTATTTTTATCTACTTTTCTATACATTTGGGTACTTATGGCTTTATAATTCTAGAATAATCTTTAACCAAAGCAGCATTCAGAAATCCTAGGTTTTATCTTCTATTTTCATATTACACCCAATGTTGATGCTTGAAAGTGATGTGTAATTTTTCTTTTATTATACACAAAATCTGGACTCAGTATCCTACTCTAAAGAGAAATGTGGTCAACTTTGGTCTCAGCATGAAAGATATAAAGTTTGAAAAACAAAAAAAAAGACAGAGGTTGCAGACAGAAAAGACTTCATATGTTGAGAATTTAGTCAAAAATATTTAATGGTGGATTTCACCTCAATGATAAAGGGTCCAAAACCCTCTGCAGCCCCATGAACTGAAACATAGAATTTTGTGATAAAAGAGATCTAGGAAGGTTTTTCTGCTTCAGTTTGCTCGTGAAAACCCAGGAAAATATTCCATAATCGTGTTTACTTGCTTTATGGTTAACAGTTATCTCTGGTACTTCTGGGTTTATTAATCATTTAAGGTGCTCTGAATGTTCTGATTAAATCATGAGATTATATTTGAAGTACAATAAGCTTGAATTTTGCCAAGTATAACGTAATGCAGGAAGATTACAATGATTTTTGTAGCTGGCCTATATACTAGTTCAAACTGAATATTCAGCATCTTCACCACATGGGTTTTCAGATCTTATAGTGAAAATAACCACATATTTTGAGACAATTGGCATATTCATGGGACATCTATGACTTTTGTCATCTTGTCCATTTGTTTTCTGTCACATCTGGAATTTCTCAGCCTATATCCATGAGTAGTTTCTCATGGCCTACTCAGATAGCTAAACCTCAGGATAGTCACTGCCGTGCACATCGCAAGGGATCAAAAATGTAGAATTTAAAGGGAAAGCACTCCCAATTTCTGTTCCATATATACTGAAACTCTGGTTAAGGGAAGAATAGAAAACTGAAAGTAGCATATAAGGCAAAGGGTTTTGCCACCTAGAATTTTAAGACAATCATTATTTGCATTACTATAAATGAGTGAATTCCAGCTATGTAATGAATTATTAGATCGTCACATAAGTGATATATTACCTGATCATAACTGATCGTTTGGTTTTTTTTCAACAAAGTTTATGGTTTTAATGAAATAAGTAAACAAGTGGGACAGTAAACAATAAAAAAGTTGTATCTGTATTTCTCTTCAGGTTTAAATGGTTCTATTTCTGTTATGTATCAAGGGGCTGATTAGGTAAATTGACAGAATCATAGAATAGCTTGAATTGGAAGGGGACTTCAAAGATGAGCTAGTTCTAACACCCCTAGCATAGACAGGGAACCCTTCCACTAGACCAGGTTGCTCAACATCCCATCCCTTGAACAAACTGTGAGGCATCTGGAACAACTCTGGGCATCCTGTGCCAGTATCTCATCATCCTCACAGTAAAATATTTCTTCTTTATGTTTATTCAAAGCCTTTTCTTTCAGTTTAAAACTATTGCCCTTTGTTCTGTCACCACAGACCCCAGTAGAAATTTTCTCTCTACCTTTTTTGCAAGTCCCATAATAAGTTGAAAAGGTGCAATAAGGTCTCCCTGGAGCCTCATCTTCTTGAGGCCTGACACCTCCATCCTCTCAGCCTTTCAACAAGCACTGCCAAATACTGCAAAACGTTTATTACCCAGTTTGAAAGATTTTACCATCTTAATCAAATTAAATTGTTTTCCAGGTATATTTATTTAAGTTTAAAGGTAAGAATTGCTCTGAAAGGATATTATTAAAGAGTCTAAGGAGAGTAGCCCTAATTCTGCAAACCCATGACTCAATCTCCCAAAGTTTTAAGCAGGAGTTTCACCATTAACCTGATACAACAGAAGCCCAACTATTCCAAAATCACTTTTTTTTTCTTTCTTCACTATTTAAAGAAGGAAAGAGGGTATTTCACTAGGACTAGCTTTGTGAGGCCAAGTCTCAGGGTAAACATTTTTGTTTCAAATGTTCTGCCTACAGGGCTATTTTCAAATACCCTCTCTGCCCAGACAAGGATTGACTAGTAAAGTAAGTACAGAGCCAGAGGGTGCATACTGGAGTGTGTGTTTTCAGCAATTTTGTTAGATTTGTCTTTAGGCTCCTCAGCATTTCTTTTTCTCCTGTTTTACTGCTAAACAGTTTAGCTTCATATGCATTATATGCTTGATCAGTTGATTAATTATTTAAGGCTTGCTGTAATTGATATTTTGGAATGGCCCTTGAGGGCCAGCTGTGTCTCACCTGAATTGTGAGCAGAAATTAAGCAGTGATTATACTCAGTTTCTTGAAACCCTAATGATGCCCTTGGCTTTCCATGGTGCCATGTGGTTTGAATAATCATATGGCTCTTCCTTTTTGCCTAATTCCAACTTCTCGGATGAATATCAATGACTGGACCTTCAATTTGTACAAAGACATAGGGCATAAAAGTCAGATAGGAAAAGGTGTACTGCTCAAACCAGAACTTCACACAGCACTTTACACCAGCTAAAAATATGAAATGCAACGCTGCATTGGCCTCGATGCAGCATGCGTGTATCTTGTGAGCATGATCATTCTCAAAGACTTCTCTACTTTTCAGTAGATAAAAAGTAAAGCACTGACAGACACCTGATTAGATTTATAATCTGGGAAGAAATGGACTGCAATAGTTTTTTGCAGGTTGTCAGTAGCATAAAGAAAGAGTTTGGAGCATTTACTTGCTCATATTGTGTCTCAGGTACCAAAGCAGAGAGCATGAGGAAATATGAACATTCATTTTTAGCTAGCATTTAGAGATCCATGGATGACTCATTCTATAAAAGGGAAAGTTATTACTAGTAATTATTATCAATTTGGGAAAATAGATTTAGTATTGTTTTCTTCATGGTTTAATTCAGCTTCCATGTTCCTTGGTGCTTTTTTTTCTATATATATATTTTGTCTCCAGTTTGAGTAAATCTTGTTTCATTTCAAGAATATTCTAATTTATTCTGCTAATTTTACTCAGCTTTGTCACATTTTCTTTTAGAGTCCCATGGATAGTCCTGTGGATACTTACAAGCGCATCAGTAAGGGCCAAAGGTTCTTGAGGAACATTAAATAAATGAAGTTGGACCAAAACCCCATTAGCTTTTCAACCTAAATAAGCATTCATGTCCTTATGGGAATAATGGGTTTTTAGCCTTCTCAAAATTAAAATTAACTTTTTTTTTTTTATGGCCCAAAGAAGTGATAGTTTGGAGTGTCTCATCACTATTCCTCTGTGTGGACTAGACTCTGGAATCTGCATTATTTGGATGGAAAATTGCTAAGCAATGCTAAGAAAAGAAAGTGAATATATTGGCACACTGTGGCCTTATCTGTTTTCGGGGAGAATTTGTGTGGTAGAAATTTTGACTTCTATGGAAAACGTATTCTGTTTCTCTCATCTCCCACAACTTTTCATGTTTTAAACTATTGTATCTTTCTCTTCTATCACATTTTGAACATTTTGAGACTGAAAATATCTTTTATTTTCATTTACAGCAATTAGTACAATGGATCATGCTCCTTTGATCCTGGCTTCTGTTCATTAGAGCGAAGCAGACAATGGCAAAGCAGCTGTGAATGGCAGAAAAGAGGGAATGGTGTCATTGGATTCTCTGGATACTGATCAAGATCTAGTTGCAGCAGATGATACTGACCACACTTTCCACAGACACAAACTAAAATCTTCCTCAAGGCACTAAAATCCTCATTTGTTCTCTTGATATTCCCTTGGCACCTAGTTACTGAGCACTACATTACTATTTTCTGCCATATTCCAGAATGCTGGAGACACTTTGCTATCTCCCTAATATCAGAGGTCCAGGTTCTGTGCTTTAGAGAAAGATGGGAACACATGATGCCACGTTCATTCTAGCTTTGCAAGGACAAGACATCATTGTAGATATCTTCCTGGTTGTCTGAACATCAGGTTAAAGGCGTGATTTTAGCTGTAAACTTTACTAGTAAATTGATTTTATTAAACATTAGAGAAAAAAATTACTCCTTGCATTCTTGCTCTTCTCAAAGACAATCATGAAGAATTTGCTTTAACCAAGAGCAAATAACTAATTTCATGAAAACATAAAAAATTTATTTCTTTTGTTATGAAAGATAACACTGAGATGTTCACAGCAGGTCCTTCCTTCTCTGTTTGAAACCTTCAGATGTTGAAAATCAACTTGGAAATTTCATGGGAAGGTTTCAACATCTAATATTTCTGAAAGGAGAGAGGCATTGAAAGTAAACAGACTTTGTTGTCAAGCAGGGTATCGTCACATAATTATATATTGCAGCTAATATTGGAACAGCAAAGATATTGGAAGATACCTAAATAAATAAATCATGTAAAGCACATAGTATTTTAAAGGCAAATAAGAAAAAAAATGTAAAAAAAAACACCCAAAAAAGTAGATTTTTTTTTTTTCACACACCATAAAAATATCACCAAATGACAGACAAGTTTGCCAAACTTCTATCAGAATTTTCTGCCTTAAACTGATATACTGAGAGAAAATCAACATCACATCATTAACTTTTATGCAGGAACAATACCCAAAAGCAAAGACCTGTCTCTAATGTTGCAATACATAGTAATGAAAAGCTGACAAACATTCAGGAGTCTACTAACACAGGAACACATATAGGGAGGAACATGATCATTTGGAGGCCAGTAGGCATCATTGCAGATTTCCACCTGCCAGACTTATAATTTCAATTTTTATTATTTTTTGCCGTTTATTGCAGATGTTGGGTAAAATTACCTCCATTACTCATGTACTTCCCAGAATTACAAATCATACGCATGCTGTGGGGATAGGGATCTTTGCAAAACAGTTTTTCATGTACGTACCAACAAAACCCAGTGCAAATCTTCTCAAACGTGTTTATCAGAGAATTAAAGCTGTTTGCTAATAACAAATTGGAAATCTGTGGTGCAGAAATATTATGCATAACCTTGTAAATCAGATTAACTGGTGTTCCTTCTTTCATACAATAAATTCCATAAGGAGCATCTGTTCAAGCCAGTGCCTGATGACCTGGCAGCAGATCAGAGAGCTTGCTGCTTTCTGCACTAATATTGAAATCTGGTCCAAGCAGGAACATCGTTTCTTAGAGTCAAATCCATTTTACACTGAGATGAACATACTGTGGTACCTGCTCATTGTGTTACATTACTCCTTGTGCCATTTGAGCACTAAGCTGTGGTGTGTTCAGTGGCTCTTCTGCTCACTCTTAAAGGCTGGTACATTTCAAAACATTGACATTCCACACTGCTGTGGCCTTTTTTAAACAACACACCATTACAGCTGATGGGGTAATAGAAATGCAAAGAGGTCTGAAAATCAGAGACATTTGCCACAAATGATCTGCTTTCTTAACTAGTATTTCATTGAATTTGACTAGAAAATTAATATTATGAAGACAGTGTAAAAGCTATTGGAGACATCTGTATAAGACAGGATGATTAATAGTGAGGGCAAATTACAAAGGAAGGTGATGAGTTCATCACGTCCTCAAATAAGAAGGGAAAATAAGCTTTAGATGTAACTGACTCTTGGGAAGGATCCAAGGTGAAATTCTGTTATGCACCTCAGGTATGGAGATTCTGTCTGTCTTTGTGGTAAACATTTGTTCACATTGTCCAACGTAATCTAGAACTTGACTTGTCATGATGGAGTCGCTGGAATGGAGAAATGGTAACTGAGGCTTAGGATCTCAACACATGGATGTAAAGGACTAGGAATCCAACAGTCATTAAACTATACTGAAATAAGAGGTAAATATTTCCCCTAGCTGCTTAAAATGAAAGGTTGCTAGTCAAATAATGGAGGATTACATACTATTCCAATGGTCCAGCTAGTCAGTAGTCAATAGTTTTGACTGTAATGCCAATAATGGAAGGCATACCTGCCACTCTATAACGAACAGGTTAAATTTTCACAGCTGGTGCTGAGCCATCTAAAAGAAGACAAAGAAAGTTCTCTACCACCTACAGTTTACAAAATATTCTTTGGGAGAATTTTTTATTTTTATTTCATTTCCCCTGATGTAAAATCAGCCAGTGGAAACAAAAAAATGTAACAGAAATATGGGAAGAGAGGTTTCCCAATATATGCAAAGATTTTCTAAATAACCCAGTTCTTTCACTGGAACCTAATGGTATAAAATTTCCTAAATCTAGTATTTGATTCCTTCTCTGGCTCAGTTTCCTACTATTAAGTGAAGGACTAAATCATTTCCATGATGACACTCTTACTAGAGCTGGCATTTTATTTTTAAAGGTGAGAAACATTCTTTTTCAGGTCCAAAATTACATTGAACACTTGGTCAAAAAATACCCTGCAAATCAGGAAGATTTTCCCTGTGAGGAGAGGGAGGAGAGATTTTCTTGGAATTAGATTAGTGAATGAGAATGGCCAAGTCAATGTCAGACTGGAAGGAGCTTTGAGCAATATATCAAGTGGAAGGTGCCCCTGCCCATGTCAGGAGGGTTGGACTAGATGAGCTTTGAAGCTCCCTTCCAACTCAAACCACTCCATGATTTATGATTCTGTGATTTAGCATGGTTTGGGTGGGTTTCTTTGGATATCTGAAAATAAGACAACTAAGCAAACCAAACTATGCATTCTGTGACTCCACTCACCTCATCTATCAAAACAAAACAAAACAAAACAGGAAAGATGTGTAAGATAGGTAGGTGTATCATCTCCTGCAGTTGCTGGCTCCACTTCATTTACTAAAAATGGAAGAAAGGCAGTGCACAGGAGGATGACTCAGGATTGCAACTGACAGGGTTAAGATCACAATTAGCAAGTGTTATAGTGGGAAATTTATCTAGCCTTCCTTTACAAATAATCAGATGCCTGACATTTTGCAAGTTTTTTTTTGGGTTGTTTTGGGTTTTTGTTTTTTTTTTTAATCTTAACCTGACCTTATTTCCATTGTCATTCTTTGCTTTTCTTGTATAAATAGAATTACGTATTTTAGAAAAAGCACTTTCTTATCATGACTTGTGTCTTGCTTAGCATGGTGAGGCCAAGACCTTAGCAGGGGCCTGCAGACAATATTTAGTACAAGCTGAGCTTATAATCATAATAATTATTAATACACCATTTAAAGGTATAAATACAAACAAGTTTATATATCTGTCTACTCAATACTTTGTTTTATCAGCAAAGTAATATATAATAAATATTCCCCTCATTCCCTGTCTGTCTCATTTCTGGCACTCTGACTGGTACATTTTGTTATGTGTCTGTGCCACCCTTGCAGGAGAAATTTTCTTTAGTTACTACCTCGTATGGATACTGCTTGTTAGGGTACACCATGGTCAGACATTTCTAAAAATCAGCTGCTCCTGGGGTGTGGGTTGATTTTTATGATCTTCGTTAATATCTGAAGTCAATACAATGTGCCAAGAGTATGCATGATGAAAAGGACTTTTACTTCCCCAGCCAGCCTTGAGCTTTGCACTTGATAAGGACCTCAGATAAAATTTAACCTGAAGCTAAAATTATGAAGAATGTTGTAATCTTTTTATAAATAGTACTTAAAAAAAAATAATAAAAAAAAAAAATCCGGAGTCTAAGGTTGGTTTTGTTTTGCTCTTTCATAATTTTAGTTTTATTTCTTTTGTCCCTTCTCCTGATATTTACCCTAGTGTTTTTTTCAAAAAAGACATTTTATAGTGAAGTGCTTCACTGTTAATGAACACTGCCAGTAAAAGCAATGTCAGGTCTTTAAACAACTCCATGAAGTTTTCTGGAGCCTTGTAGTTTGGTGCTTTTGAAAAGGTAAAAATAAAAATGAAGTTCTGAGGAAGCTTTAAATATGGATAGAAAAAAATACCCATGTGACATCTCAGTCTATTTCCTTCTTCTTCTTTCTGTGCGCTCCTTAGTTATACTTTTAATTAAATTAAGTCCAGGAAGGTTTAGATTTACAATGAATTCATAAAATCACACAGGGGAGGTGTCCTGCCACAGCCTTTTGGACCTCATTGTGCCTTGTGGGAATATGTTTGAAAGGAATGTAATATTAGATATCTTTCTACCCCTTTTAAAAGAATATATCTGTTCTGGAATGAGATCCAAATTAGCTTCAGAGATTGGTGGCAATGCAGTTTCTAATATCCTGATTTTTAAAAATTGCAACTTTGAAGGAGAAGTTTTGTTTTGTTTTTTTTTTTTATTCCCAGCAAATAGAAATTCCCTAAAGAAAAAGACTACCAACATTTCAAGTCATTAAAATATTTTGCTTTAGCATTAAAAGAAGGAATGTTTTATTTTACAGAATAATTTTGCCTCTTCTGGCTGATTTTCCCAGAATTTTTTGGTTTAACTATGGCAAAGAACCTTTTTCTTTTGCCCAATTTCTAGTTAGGACAACAGTATCTTTAGAAAATTTTACAATGTTTCTGTGTCCTGTCTGGCATCCTCAGCACTGTCCTTTTAAAAGCCATTTTCAGATTTCATTTACATTGTTTACTACCTTTTCAGATTATTAAGAAAAAAGCTAATATAATGGATGACAGTGTTTAGCACACCATATTAGGCCATCTGACTCAAACCTGAGCATGTTGCAGTTAAAAAGAGCTTCAGGTTCTCTGATCACTTTGGCCAAAAGGCTTTTGCTCTGTGTCCTTCTAGGGAACCTCAGCACTCTGGCATAACTGCATATATTTTTAATGCTCTCTTAGGTAAAACCTATCTGAGGTTTATAACCTTCAAAAAACTGAAATGAGGCAACACTACCTCTTCCTGAAAGAGAAACTGAGGAAAGAGCTCAGCCAACCATGTTTCACTTCTGCAAAAAATAAACAATTTTTTTGTAAGAAATGAGTACTTTCCTTCTGGTGCCATGAAAAAGGGACAATATACTCTTAAAAAAAATCATATCAAGCCAACAAAGCATCCAGTTCAGAACATTTGTGTAGAATGAGTGACTTTATTTTAAAACCATATACTAAGAGGCTATGAATCTAACTTCCCTGTGTTAGGTACAAAACAGAGCTTAAATCATTGTTCAAACTGTATTTCTCACTTTCTAACTGGAGACATAAGCTCAGTGGCCTTCTCACAGGTCTACCTTGATTCCATTTTTTATGTATATTTCCAGTGATTTGAATTATGATAAACAGAGTATGGTTATTAAAACTGTAAAGACTACTATGTTGGATGACACTGCTCTTAGAAGAGAATAGTCTAAGGCTTAAATACCAGATGAAGAATGACTGACTGAGAAGCAGTTCTGCAGAAAACAAGACCTAGATAATTAAAATGGATCAAAAGTTATACTTGAGTCAACAGTGTCATTCCATTTTTAAATGAGGTAAATATCCTACTGAAAATGCACAAAGAGATAATGAGTTTTTGAGGCATGAAATAGTCTTTCAATTCTACTCAGCCCAGGCAAAGCACAAGATGGGAAAATACCATATCTTGAAAAAACCTTCACAGTGTCCTGTCTGGGCAACACAAACTAATTGGCAATCACCCACATGCAAACCAGAGTACTGGACTTTTTTATCTTTAAATAATTAAGTGGACGTGTGGTGATTGTCTTAAAAACTGTTGAGGTCTTCTGAAAATATCAATTTGAGAAGCTATTCTCATATTTGATAGAAAATATTTAACAGGGTCAAATTCAAAGAGAATATAGAAGAAGAGGTTAAGAACCAGGGAAGGAAAAGTAATGAAAAGACTAATTTGGGTTTGGACAGATTGTTCAAGATAGCCATGAAATCTCAACTACTGTTGGGAGCTTTTAAAATAAAAATGATGATGCAATTTTTAGTAACTAATTATGCCTTTGGTATAGGGAATTTTAGTCTGAAATTCAGCAAAACACAGGATGGTTGAAAGGGACCACAGTGGGGTCATCTGGTCCAACCTCCCTGCTCAAGCAGGGCCATACCAGAGCACACAGCACAGGGTTGTGTCTTCTCGAATATCTGCAGTTAGGGAGACTCCACAACCTCTCTGGGCAATCTGTTCCAGTGCACAGTCACCCACACAGTGAAGAAGATAATTTTCTTGCCTTCAACCGGGTTCTGTTACTATTTTCTCCTTCAGTTTCTGCATCCCAAAGCTGAGGATCATAGTGTCCTAGTGATACATAGTGAAGGTACATTTCAAAAACTACCTTTACCCCCCAAAACTCAATGCATTTTTCAAATATTCTTGTGAGAATTCAATCTTTGTTATCCACCAAGAGGCAACAATTATCCAAAATGTTCCCAAAATGAGAACATCAGCAAGAAAGTAGCTGGTCCCACAATATTGCTCTTTTTGTTCTTCCCAGTATACTCTAAGAATTACAAATATACTCCAAGAAACTTCATATTGCTCCCTTCAAACCCTTTTGACAACCACTCCCAGGAAATACAGTCAAAAGACCTGCCTTCCAGTTACCATGCTAAATAGTCACAGATTCTTGATAGACCTATCTGCTCTCCAAGTTCATACTGAGAAAGTCACAAAACTCACCCTTGTCCCAAATGAAGGTTCTGAATATGAATTTGCATAATCATTTAAAGTGAAAATAAGGTGTACTCTTTGGAGAAGCCTTGCCATCTTCTTCAGCTACTGCTGGGAAATTTTAGGTGTTGTATTCTAAATGAATGTTAGAAATACAGTGATTGTTGCTACAATAAACATGATGTGATCATTATTACAACAAAGGAAAAGTGAGATTTTGTGAGGCAAAACTGTCATGTTTCGTTCAGTCTGACCAATGTAGATGGTGCTCTTTTACTGCAGTTGTCTGAGCTTTCCATAATATGTTTATTCTTGTACCACCATCATCAGGGAAACATTTTTACCTTCATTTCACATATGAGGACAGAAGGCAGAGAGAAAGGCACTTAACAGAAAACTCAAGATTAATTGAAGGTCTTTGGAATCTAATAATCTCTGCATTATGCTTCCTTTTGCTGGATGACTTCTGGTATTGCTCACCTACTGCATCAGTAAAATAGGACATCGTGTATTTCAGAAAAGACCAGATGCAAACCATAGCAGAGTTAAGAATTAATATTACATGAAGTTATGCTCCAGTTTATGAATTTACAGAAGTGCAATGTTGTTTCCTTGTAGAATGGACCAACTCTTTTGAGAAATACAATAATTGATAGCCTAAATTAGAACTGGGACTAGGTACAAATGCCAGTAAATAAACCCCAGGGAGCTGAGCTCCTTGGGAATTCATTACACCCACAATGAAGGATACAGAATCACAGACCGAAATGTTCCCACTGCGAAGCCCTCTCCTTTCTGTCTTATCTTTTGTCTCCTGGAAGAAACAACACGCAGTCCAGTACTGTCAGTCTCAGTTGTTCTCACTTCATCTGAAAACCAAACAAAAAATGAAAAGTATAACCCTGAAGGAAGATGAAAGAAAAACATCCTTGGAGTCCACTAGGAACTGTTCTTTTATTAATGGAAATGTCTTAGAGTCAGGTAGATAGAAAGAGCTGTTTCCCAGATAGAAAGTACAGAAAAATCTCAATCTCTCCAGTCTGAAAACAAGGAGAGCAGCCAGAGATGGCAGTGTGTTTCTGCAAGAGTTGTCAGGCTTTAAATCCTCTAGTAGACATTAGCATCATGTAGGACTTCAACTATTGCTCAGTGGACAAGAGCCACAAAGCTGCAGACATTCCAGTCAGCAAGAGGGATCAAAGGAAGCAAACAGAAAAGGCTGTTTCCACACTGTTCCCTTTGCTCACATAACAGCAATGTTTAAATGAGTTTCTCTTTTAAAGTTGTGAGGTGATATTTTTAAAATAAATAAAAGTGGGGTGCATTAAACTGTGAAACTAGGTCATCATTGTCTTGAGGAATTAATTTATTACTTCAAAATAGCTCAGAGAAGATGAGAGAGAAGAGACTTTGATATCAAACTGATACTTATGAGCTCTCTTAGATGAGGAGATAATGAACAAATTTGTTTAAATAAATTAAGTGTAGTCATGTTTGGTATATATTATATGCTACTTTTCTAAAATAATTTAAAAGTTGGTTAGTTAAACAAATACCCTATGAATAGAGCTAGTCTAAATGCCTTTGGATGAAAACTTCGAGTTAGAAAATACCTAGTGGTTTAAATTATATCTCACAGAAAAGCGTAAACTATTTTCCTAATTAAACATGTTAAATTTCTTTTTAAATGTTCAAGTATTTTAGCTAATTACTCTAGAAAAAAAATAGTTTCCTGATTCAAAATACATGTTTGATTTTATTTTACATTACAGAAAGTAATATGAGTCTTATATTAAATGATAAAATGGTCAATATCTAAATTAAATATTATAATTTTCAGACATTATTTCAGTGGATTGAATTTTAAGAAGATTAGAAGCCGGGGTGGGGTGGGGGGAGGCCTTTGGTCAGCTAACATTTTTGTGATTATGAAAACATTTCATGTCTTCAAATGTAGAAAACTAAAAACCTCAAAACTCTTCGCAGAAAAGGAAATTAGGCCCATAGCTAGCATGATATGATAGCTAATGTTTCTTTATATTGATGCATCTTGAATTCTAGTAGGCAACATATGGGGACATAGGCAACCCTTTTGGGTCTGAATTCTATGAGAACTTGGTAATAGAGAAATGCTGTTTGAAGAGCTTTCAGTTTGAACAGATAAGACTAACATCCAAGAAAAGATGTGATTCTCCACCATCATATGGACAGCTGGATGGTTAAGGATAGAGTCCCAGCTGCAGCCATCAGTGGTTATGTCCCCCTATGAGGCCTCAGGTGTTAGAGTTTGTCCTTTGAATCACTTTGAGACTGTCTGTGCTTACAGAAGGCAAGTATAGCAATTTTAAGGATGGAGTCGGTAGCATTCCTAATTTAATCCCTTATGGAATTTTTGCCCTGTGCCACTCCTTTTCTGAATAGGGCAGTGAGAAGGTTTCTCCAAGCCCAGCCAACATTCCCCATCTACTTCACTAGAGAAGTAATTTCTTTGGAAAAACCTTCTGCCCATACAGAAGTGTGTACATATTTATCCTTTTTTTCCATGAAATTCAGATTTTCATTTTAATATTGTATGAGGGAAGAGTCCAAAGGTCTTGAAGTTGCTATCTAGCGCTCAGGATGATTGAAATGGAACAGCTCAGTCTCCAAGTGATTATTAAGGAAAAAGTCTAGTTGGAAATATTTAAGTGGAATATATTTGGGGAAAATATTACCATTTAAGTTGTTTTTAATTGACTGCTTTCAAAATGAACTTTTTATTTTATTTCTTATTGTTTTACACATATATATTTAATATAGAAACTGAAATCTCATTTAAAAATCAAATAAAGTATTTGGATCAGATGAAAAGAAATTGAGTTTTCTTTTTTTTTTTTTTTGTTATTTTAAACACTCAGAGGCAACTCCAGAATTTCAGGCATATGTGTTTTGATTTCATATGGCTTGTATGCTTTAGTATAAAATAACACTCTATTGTCATATTCTATTTGCAGACATAACCACACAGAAAGCTGTGATTCTGATCATGTTATATCAGTGGCATGTGGTTGCTCCAGCTGCTCAAAAGACTTGGTTCATGCCCTTATTCTTGGTAGTGAGATACTTTAAAAGACCCATAGTCACAAGAGTAAAATGTGGAAAATATCTTGCAGGTAGTAACAGGTACTATTGGTGTTTTTCCATGATTAATTTGAATTGTAAGAGTCAAAGACACCTCTAATGTTTCCATTTGGGAAACAACCCCCATATCCTCAACTTTTGGGAAGATCATCCTGCTAATGAACCAACATGTTGCCTTTCATAAATATACTGTATTACTCCCACAGGCATTTTCAAAATTATACCAAAGCTATACCTTCTTTTTTTATATTTCTGGCAAAGTTCATCCTTTTGGTGCAAATATA
The DNA here is from genome assembly GCA_013397315.1 of Donacobius atricapilla. Taxonomy (NCBI): domain Eukaryota; kingdom Metazoa; phylum Chordata; class Aves; order Passeriformes; family Mimidae; genus Donacobius; species Donacobius atricapilla. Next base: position 1,613,048 of record WBMY01005592.1, on the reverse strand, counting down.
AACTAGTGGAAAATGAAGCCCTGTATTCTCTTTATTTCTTGCAAAACATATACTGAAAATTTTAACCTGACTTGACATCTTTTCCGTGGCTCAGATACAACATAGAATATTATTCTGGTTTGCTCTTCCTTGTCTAGAAAAGTAATGAGAGCATTTCTGCCTAAATAAATATGCTTTGTGGCAGGTAGGATTATTACCAGCCTAATGAATGACATAATGCATTTCTTCTGTTTCACTCAAGGCTCCGCTTCTTTTGCTTTGTGAATTTTCACTGTGACCTGCCATAAACAATCCTACATCCTATATGTCTCCTAAAGGTTGATGCTCATCTATGGTCACTGCAAATCTCTTAGACAAAAGAACTATCTGATAACAATTTGCATGTACAGCTATTGATTAAAAAACAAAACAAAACAAACAAAAAACAAACAAACGAACAAAAAAAACCCCACCTCTTTTATGCAAAAAGACATATATGACATCCCAACAATTCCTCGGCAGGAAAAAACAGTTTGTTCTTCTATTTGGCAGTAGAAACTTTTCACCTCCTATTGATAACCTTTAAAGCAATAAGGCAGATGTCGGTACATTTTGCTAATTATTTTAAGAATAGAAACATTGGTTTTTTTGCTGTGTAATGCACATAAGATCTTAATGGTTTATAGTTAGGTAGTTTAATTGCCTCAATTGCTGGGCAGGAGGGGAAGCAAGACCTGCCTGCAGTTTGCCTGACCCTTTTCTATCAGATTGAAGTATTATTATGTGCTGCACTATATTAAGCTTCATCTGGAAAAAAAGCACAATCTGTGCTTTTTAAGCTTCTTAATAGTTTCTAGTACTGATTCATGGGAAGTGGAACCAACAGATTGTTATAGTTAGACAGTAGGTGGGGACGCATATGCTTGAGTTTTGAACAAAATTCCAACTCTGCAGCAGGGATAACTCTTTTGCACGATGATGTAATTGGTTAAAAAAAAAAAAAAAAAATGAAGAAACATATGGGAGTAGCTTTTGACTGGGCTTAAGGCCAGACGTTCAGGTAGGCAACATGCAGGATCCAGGCCGGTATTTTAAAAGAACCCCGCTGCCACTTGTTGCCAAGAGGACACATTTACAAAAGCCATCTTCTGCTAATAGCTCTGATTGCAGCACCAAAGACTAAGTTTCAAGACAACAGGAACATCAACTAAAAAACTGTGATACCTCCTCCAGCAGAGCCAGTTGCAGTATAAAGGTGCCAGTTTCCTAATACTATAATGGAGATGAAGTTTGTTGGGGCAAGAGGAGCTGAATTTAAATTGACTGTACTTGAGCTCCAGTTTGTGTTGTTTGTGGAGTCTTTTCTGATGAACTGGAATTAGGCAAGCAAGAGTAAATCAATCCCTCCCTTCTGTTGAACATTTTCCTCAGAATTTTCTTTAAATTTAGAAGTGGAAACAAAATAGCTACATGGATAATTTCCCAAGTATATAGGCAACTTTCATCACTTGAGACTCACCAAAGAATGTTAGCTTCCACTTTAGGAGTTCTGAATTAATTTTCACTTGGAAGTGAAACTACAAACTACATAAGACATCACCATTGTCCATCCATTTGTGCAAATCCTGAAGCCCCTATATCCTTTTTTGTGTGTCATAGACTTGGCTGAACAGTGGGAACTGCCCCACTGGTAGAAACTTGCTCTTTCTCCAGCAGTTTTGGTAGTACTACTATAGGTATACTGAAGAATCATGTCCTTGAGGAGGCCAGTTCCATATAGAAAGCATGGAGATCCTCTTCCACTGTGAATCTTACATCTCATCCTCTAGGAAACATACCAACAGAACGCACCTCACCTGCCTTCACACTCTCATTCCTTCAATGCTACATGTACATGTTTATGCACATACATGTTTTATTCAGAAAGAAAGAGAGCTCGGAGGAATTTTTTGCTAGTATGTGATGAAAAAAAAAATTAACAGAAAAGATTTTCTTTTTCCATCAAGGAGTGTTCATTATCCCCATAGTATACCTCATATGAGATATACATACCTCATCAAACTACTTGCACAACAGGAGAATTCACTATGAATAATTAATTGCATAGAGTTTAATCAGTAAGGCAAGAGCACCACTGGTGTATGAGCGTCTTGAAGCAAAGCTGCTTTCTGTTTCCATCAAATCTCCCCTGAGCTCATGTCATAGGGCTGTAGTTTTCCCAGCTGGAGGCCTCAGTGACTCTCAGATTTGGACTGTTAGGATGTATTTTCTTCCAAATGTTAGGAACATAACATTTTCCTAAGCACCCCTGGTAGTTTAACATGTTTCCTATGATTTTGGATGACACATAACTTTTTGTATGGTTTCATAAAATCTCCCTGCCTTGATGCTTGATGAAACCATGTTGTTTGTGCTCAAGCAGACTTTATTTGATTGGTAAAGACTTAATGCACTTTGTACACTCTAAAAGACCTGCTATTTGCAGTACTGTAATTAAACCTATTCTCAACTTTATACCAAGCTTCAGGATATCAGTTTGAATGCTAATAACACTTTCAAACAAATACTGCGGTATTTGGAACATAGAAGATATGCAGTTCTGTAAGTCAGCTAGACCTGGCTGGTAATTTTCCACTGAGAGTTTTTTGACAGAGGATGAGATTTTCAGAATTTCATTGCCTTTGGGTGCCATAATTTAACCCCAGCCAGCAACGAAGCACTCACTCACTCCCCTACCAGCCATTCACTCACTCCCCTACCAGCCTGATTGGGGAGAGAATCAGAAAGGTAAGAGCCCATGGTTTAAAATGAAGATAGTTTATTAGCTAAAACAAAAGCCATGAACACAAGCAAAGCAAACAAGGAATTAAATCACTGCTTCGCATGAGGTGTTCAGCTGCCTCCAGGAGACAGCTCCCGGGCCCCATCATGTGTAATGGTGGTTTGGGAAGGCAAACAGCATCACTCCGAACATCTCTCCCTTTCTCCTTCTTCCCTGAACTTTATGTACTGAGCATGCTGTCGTATGGTCTGGAATATCCCTTTAATTAGTCAGGGTCACCTGTTCCAACTGTGTCTCTCCCAGCTTCCCCATGCACCCCCATCTTCTTCGCCAACATGAGGGCATGAAAAGCTGAGAAGGCCTTGTCTCTGTGTAAGCCCCGCTCAGCAACAACAAAAACATTTCTATATTATCAACCCTGTACTCAGCACAAATCCAAAACATAGCACTATACTAACCACTGTGAAGGAAATTAACTCTACCACAGCTAAAACCAGTACATTGAGGTATACAGTTTTCCTCAAACTTTCATCTTCTATGGCAAAAATTGACAATGTTTCAATGTTCTTTTTATTTTCTGTTAGAAAAAGTGAAATAGAACATTTAATGTTGATCCAGAATGACCTAAATGAGAATACTTTTAGACAAAGTAGTTTATTTCCTCTCAGACAGCCTAATTTTGTTTTTCAAGGCCTCTGGGTCTTCTGGGAGTTAAATATGACTGACCCCCATTTTTCCTTCAGACTGACTTTGACAGCTATGATACATATTTCATGAGACACCATGGTTTTGACCTCTAGCTGAACTGTTTCAGCATCCCATGGGAATCACTTGATGCTCACGTACCACAGGAAACACAGTTTGCCCTAGGGGCATGACACAGTGGTAAGCACTGGACTCCTGATTTACTACTCTCAGGAAGCACTGCAACAACTGAGTTTAAATGTCATTTTGTCCAGGCACAATTTGCATGGTAATGTGGTTTCCATGAGGCCTAATCACAGCAAGGAAGAAAATGAAAGCCCCTTTAGGTAGAGACCTGCATTTACGCTGCCATTCTGGTTGAGTGTAATTTGGACATTTAGTGGTCTCAAAGTCTCAGTGATTCATTCCTGATGTGAAAAGATGATAATGTTACTCCCTGTCTTCTTGGACTATTTGGATGGTAAGATCCTAAAACTGAGCACTTTTAGATTCATATTCAGTGCTGTGTGTAACAAAGCTGCTGAGCTGTAGCCCCAGTGATAGGGATGACTCCCCAGGTAGGCCAAGATGAATGCTTGATGGCTCCAATGTCCAAAGTAAAAAACAAAACAAAACAAAAACAACCAACAACAACAACAAAACCAACAAAACAAAACAAAACAAAGAAAACCCCCCCAAAACACAGATGACAGTCCAAATCCATGTCTGATCCTCACTGCTCCACATACATTTTCACTGGCAGTACCCCATGTACTTGTAATTCTGCTGTTAAGAGAGAGAATTTTTCTTACATATTCTTCCATTTACAAGCTAAAAAATACATGAAGGATCAGCGTTTTCTTGCAACATCATCACTTTACACTCACAGTTTTATTAATTAATTAACTGATTATAGTTCTGTGGAATATTACTGAGGGTTTAAGACATTACTTTCAAGAAAGACTTCCTGCCTCAGAGGCCTTTCTATTTAAATGAGACATGAAACAGATTTCAACAGCCAGATGGAGGAGCACAGGGAACCAGACACACAGTCCTGCTCAGGATGACTGTCAGTGGTATCAGTACATCCACTGTTTAAGCACTGTGGCTTTTATGTAGGCATGGCAGTGAAGAAATTTTCCGTGGTGAGACAAAATAAAGGAAAAAAGCTATCTGTCTGTTAATATCTATCACCACTTTATCCCCATAGAGGAAGAAGATGTTGAAAAAAAATATGAAGTTTTTCCCACTGTTAGAAATTTAATCCAGAATAAACAAATAGAAAAAAAAACCAGAAAAAAAATTAAAGCGCATTGAGTTCATCTGTGCTCCAGTGATCCCTGTAGTGCTAATCCTGAATTTTATTATTCATTCTCTAGTAAAAGTTTTTCCTTCAGCAAAATAGATTTTACTTTTCACTCTAAATAAAAAAATATTGCTTTTAAGATTGCATTATGAATTAGGTGATGTTATGAGCCTTATTTGCATATATTTAAAATATTACACCAGAAAATTAATTCTCAACATATATTTTTTAATTTACTGAAGTAAATCACAGAGCATTTGGCCACATTTAGTCAGTTTAAGAGAATCATAAGAGATTGCAATTGTATATACATTGTTGTACACACTGTGGACCAGATCGTCACACGTAGTGAGGTACACAACAGCCTTTGGTTTAAGCAGAGATGCAGTCTCTTGAAGAGTAGAGAATTTTCTATGAAACTTTTTTTGACGTGATTTTTACCCTGTCATCTCCAGGGCAGTTTGAGGGGTTTTCCACACACCCTGGACTCCAACATTTGTTGACCTTGTCAAATCTTGAAAAATTGATTAATTAAAAGGTTAAAGTGATATTGTTATGATTGTTACAGTGATCTCTCTTCAGAGATGTAATAAGTTTAAAATATCTGATGTTTCCAAAGGAAGAAAAGCTGCTGCAGATTTTAATATATGCATTTTTGTCTCTGTTTGTATTTAGGAAACTATGGTGAAAGTGGAATGGAAGCTTTCAAAGATATGGCCGCCAAGGAAGGGATCTGCATTGCACACTCCTACAAGATCTACAGCAATGCTGGTGAGCAGAGCTTTGACAAGCTGCTGAGAAAGCTCCGAAGCCACCTGCCCAAGGCAAGAGTGGTTGCCTGCTTCTGTGAAGGCATGACTGTGAGAGGCCTCTTGATGGCTATGAGGCGCCTGGGACTGGCTGGAGAGTTTTTGCTGCTAGGCAGGTGAGTAATAGTGTGCAGTTATAGCCAGCCGTTTTAGTCAGCAGGGCAAAAAAACCCAAAAAGGTCCCATTTTCTGGGCATGAAGCACACGAAGCACAGACTCAGGGCCTCTCCCATGCCTCTGCATATCTAAAGATGTGCAGTAATGTCAGCTGTGTCATAGCAGTACAAACTCTACAAAAGCCCTGCATCTTTCTCATGACATGCCAGGCAAACACAAGTCTGCTTGGCCACTCTTAGCAGCAATGTGCAAGGGAAAGCTGGCACACTAATCTTAGAGTTATATCACCTGCTTTGTTCGCTGCAGTTTAAAATGCAGTGTGTACATATACAGCCCGAAGCTGTGTCTCATTCCACTAACTCTGTGTTAAGAATTGCTGATGTGGTCACTGGGTATACCTGAAACAGACCTTCCCAAAACCAAGTTTGTTAACTATCACCTTTTCTTCCTGAGCCAATGTGCTGATGTGCATATTGTCCTAAGGGTAATATATAGGTAATCCTTTCTCTTAGCTCAATGATATCAGTGTTTCCTTTCTTAACAACCAAAGGAAGAAAGCAAAAATCACTTAGTGTTTTTTCATCCAGAAGGAAAGGATCCTGGGCTCGTAAGCAGAGAAGTTACCAACATGAACCTAAAGGGATCTTTACATTTTCGTCTTATTCAACAAGTGGATCCTAACCAAGACAGGAAAAATGATGTACTGAAAACAAAATGGAGTATACTGGGAGTCAATTAATGTAATTCACTGCCGTTTCAGTGCACTATTAGAAGGATGACCTGTTGTTGTCTCAAGCATGAACCCTACAGGAGGACAAGTCAAATAGTGTCAATGAAACCAGAGGTCATGCTAACACCTCCAGGGAAACTTTCAAGGATTGTCTTGGCAGCTGGGAGATTGAGTCTGTCCAACTGGTAGGACACCAGCCTCTGTCCCCGATTTGCCTTGTTGCACACAGCTGCCTTTCCCTTGGGCAAAGGGGGAAGCAAACAGTCAACAACTGTGGCTCTTGTCTCTGCCCATACTCTTTGATATCAGCCTACATTTTGGCACTTTCAGATGGGAAACTCTTAATTCTTTCTCTGATACATGGCAACTTTCTCCACCCTTCTTTTCAAATACATTTTATGTGTAGGGACTTCCATGGATTGTCTTGGTCCTTTTCTGGACAGACAATCCTTAAGGTGAAATTCACCTAAGCATTTTTAGATGTCTATAATTCAGATACTTCCATGAAGCCCTCAGCATTCTCTCTACAGTTAATTGAGTAAAATGGGACCTTCTTAGGTCCCTTGTTTGTAATGTGAATATTTCAAGTAGCTCAGAGTAATCATATTCTAGAAAAGGCCTTGTACAAAGACTGTCTTGATCACTACCTTTGGTTGAAAAGTCTCCTTGTCAAGTTGTTTAGAGTAGATTGGAGCAAATGCCACCTCCACTATCTCTAGCTGAATCTGGTGCCATAGGATGTTTGCTATCTTCTTCTGTCCTAAATACAAGAAATTGTCAATTATCTGCAGCAGTACCAAAATTTAGAAGCACATAAGCATTGTTTAAAAAAAAACATATTTAGGCCCTTAACTGCTCCAGACTCCAAACTGTACACAATTTTGTACAAGATTTATGTACAACAGTGCTAAATTTAGCCCTCTGGGATGCTTTTATGAATAAGGACTTCAGGAACTGCTGACTGTGGATAAGAGTAGAGCAATTCAGATTATGTCTTTAAAAAAAAGTAGGGTCAAAAAAGAACAGGCTTTGAGGCTTTGCTTCAAGTTTTTGTTTGTTTGTTTTGTTTTATTTTGTTTCTTTGTGAAAAATACCCATTTCTAGCTTCAGTGGGAATTGTCATGAGTAATTATAAGAAAGTTGTTATTCGGTATATGACTTCCATTGAGTAAATTGAAAGTGATAGCTTCTCTTAGAAGCCTAAACTGTAAAGTCTTTCCAATTTAAACAAAAATTCTTGATTCTACCTGACTATTTGGTGTGTATCCATGCCTGTGGCAGTACTACACAATTTAATTGTGAAAAATGCAGTGTGACCTGGAAGTGTTTACAAAAAAAGGAAAAGGACAGTGTAGGGATTTTTTCTTGTCCTTTTAATTTATTATCAGATATTCCAAGGTAATGGCTGAGAAGTGGCTACTCAGACATAGGTTACTATGTCCCCAGCCAGTAAGTGCTGCATCAGACAAAGGAGAGCTGGAGAGATATAGACTGTCTACATTCATCTCTGCACTTCAGAGATCCCAAGGATCTTGGATCATCCCATATTTTTCAATAGATTTTTTTCAAATTTGTTATCAAAATCAACTATAAGCCAGGGGAAAATAAAACAAAAGAACAAGCAAACAAAAACTAACTAGTTTTGCCAACTGAGGGCTTTTGCTAGGCTTTGAGTGGCCCTTAGTCTGTAGAGCAATGTTTTATGTTTCTGCCATGTAGCAAAAATCCTGTGTAGGGTGTGGGAAGTTGTGGATTAACAGTGTTTCACAAAAATGTTCATTCTTACAAAAATGTTCTCCTTACACTATGGGGTAATCTCTAGGCTTTGAGGCAAAGGCAAAAGAAAAAAGCAAAAGAAAAAACAGGGAACTTGCAAGAACACCTCTTGACATGAATGGGGCCAAAGACAATATCATTGTCTATTGTTAACCTGAGTTCCTGTAGGGATTTAAAGCTCTGTTTTCCAGGACCTTGATGTACTGTGTGCTCCCTTGGTTTTGACTGTTTGGCTCTGCTGTCTATGAATATTCAACTGTTGGTCAGAAGCTAGGGTTGTTTGTTGGTTCTGTAGAGAACAAAGTAAGGCACTGACCTGGGATGGATGTGACACCAGTATAAACCCAGACCTCATACCAGCAGATTGTATTGGGGACCTTTTTGTACATCATTTGTAGGGGGAAAGACAGTAGGTAAGATTTTGAGAAGGACAGATGGTATTTTCTCAAGGGGAAAGGGCTACATCTGAAATTAAAGAAGGCTCATGAAATTAATTTTTCTTGCAATGTTGTGCATGAAAATGGTCTAAGATAGGATTAATACTTTCCTTCATGGTCTGATCCTTGAGTTGTTCTGGGCTGACCATTCAACTAAGAAGGTTATAAAAAGTCATTCCAAGTGTAGCGAGAGTACCTTTCACTGGAATGCAATGGGCTTACAAGAAAAACTCCATCTATTAATGAATACTTTTTTGTTTCTTTCCCAAATGCACAGAAAGAACTAAAGTCACAAAACCACACAGTAGCTTTATGGAAAACCATAAATACATCAACATTTCCACCTCCTCGTTGCTTTCCTTTATGTTCCATTTTTAATTTGGATTCATGCCCAATACTTTCAATCCAAAACCTTGCAAAAATTTTAGGATTTTTTGGAAGCTATGGATCTCTCAAAGCATCTGTTTTATGCTCAAACAAACAGAAAATGGATTGGCCAAAGGAGGTGCATATCACATAAATTACCTTATACAGCCCCAAGGGGAGGAAAAAGATACCTTTCAATAAACTCTCCACTCTTGACCTACTATGCAGTTTCTGAAATTGCATTGCCTGCCTGTGACAGATATGCAAGGTGGTGTGTCATTAGTGATTGTAACATTCCAGAGCTTTTTGATTCATGGAAAACATTTTAAATGCTTGGCAAACATTTGTCTCATGCATCTTGAAGAATTGGACTTAACCTCAAATATAAAGGTGAGTGTGCTGACTTTCAAGTGTGAAAAAAATGTTATTTTAACTTAATCATTACTCAACTTAATTGAAATATGGACACCAGGCTTCACCTGTTTGTCTTCACTGCTTCTGTTATCCATAGGTCATATGCCAGGAGATCATTCAAGAAAAAATTATACATTAACACAGCAGAATAACTTTGAAACAGATTTCAGAAGGGACCATGGAGTATTAATTGTGCAGATAAACCCAGCTTGGTTGTACATAATTTTCAGCTGTACCTCATCTTATGTAATATTTAGACCCAACAACTGAAACTTTCTGTTGTATTGTATGCCCACTTTCATCCTGCTCCTCTTTACTCCTAGTTTCTGATCTTTGGACAAAATGTCTGTGATAATTATCTACAATGATAATTTTCTTTGATGCCTTTCATTTGCAGGGACTCCAAAACATGTCTCAGAATGACTAAGTATCTTAGTGCTAGGCCACATGATTTTTCATAATAAAATAGAAATTATTAGTTGCAACAGAATTTAGGCTTATTGACTATTACTGTCCTAAATGAAATGGGTTCAGAAAACATTACCACAGCACTGAATAATTATATTATTTTTTGCTTGTTGTAACTGTTTTATCTTATATCAATTACTACTTTTGGGATGGGACTCAGCATAGTGTTGGTGACAGCAGTTACCAAGGGATTATTACTAAGAAGCAGATGGAACATAGACACCCTGTTTTGGGGTAGAAGAATATTAAGATTCATGGATGCAGTCACTATATGTCTTTTATCTCTAGACAAAAGAAATTCCCCTGGTTGATTTGTTTATTATTACAAAATAGTTATTGTACCAATCTGAAAAGCAAGAGACGGAAATTTTGCAAAGAATTTGTGATTCCAAGTGAAGACAGTAAGACTTTTCCTACCTAAAGGAGCAGAGAAGGGAAAGGATGAGAGCATTGGAATGGTCAGGCATTGGAACGATTCCCTGCCCAGGGCAGTGATAAAATAACCATGCCTGGAAGTGTTCTAAGTGCATGAGCATGTGGCACTTGGGAATATGGTTTAGTGGTGAACATTTGGACTTGATAATCCTTAAGGTCTTTTTCAACCTTAATGATTCTATGATTCTAAAGGGAAAGTAGAGGTATATAGACATGAAAATGGCTAGCTCAATGTCTCCAGCTTTCAAATGACATTCCACAAGCTGTACTCCCCTTCAAGAGATTACTGGGACTTCCATTTGCTTCACAAGTTCACGTATGCATATGGTGTATCAGATTTTCTACTGTATTCACTATCATATCCGATTTAAAAAAAGAGTTATTTAAGATTATCTAGACTTTCTGTTGCATTAAATGACAAAATTATACAAAACAAATTTAAAGAAAAATCAGAGATGGAAATATATCCTTAGGTTCTAGGACTGATTCTGATTTTCAGCTGTCCAGCTGAAGGAACGTGGCCAAAATTTATCAGCCTGATTTAATCTCTACGTGTCTCTCAGAATCATGACTTAGCCAGGATTTACAGAAATAGTATAAAACTGTTACTTGGCTGCAGTATCTATAGCAAAGGAATGGAAAATCCAGAGCTGCAGGGCACCCCTCAGAGTTTACATCTTCTTTGTAGTAGTCAGGACTTGATGACTACATGCTGTTAATGTCCTTACAAAGATGAAGAACCACATCCTACATTTTCAGGATTCACCATGATATGTGAAGTCTGTGCCTTGGGATGCCTTGGGCTGTGCCTCTGAAGCATGTTATGGCCGCAGAGCATGTCCAGATAAAGATGAGTAATAGCAGGACACCACTTTTAGAAGTGTGATGATCACAAGCAATTCAAGCGAGGCTCTGCAAGAGGGCAGAAGGACCACTGAAGCAGTGCCCATTCTTCTCAGAACACAGATATCCTCTATCACAAATCACCTCTCCTAATAAGATGTCTGCATAGATCTTGAGGAGATGGATTGGAGGAAATTTTTATTTATTCTAAGAGAAAATGAGCTAACTAGAAGGTAAGTAGTAGAGGTGAGGACAAGGAGGGAGAATAAAATGTGGAGAAGCATTAGTTCCAAGAAGTCCCCAAAGTAATTATGATGATAGCATAGTCAGCAATATAGATGAAAAAAAAATGGTTAGCGACTAGAAAGAGCAACTATAGCTAAAGGAAAATTAAAGCAAGATAGATGATCTGCGGGAAATGAGTTCTTTTTAACAGTTATAAAAGAAATCTTTTGTGAGATTCTGAAAAGTGTCTGTTGGATGAAGAAAGATCCCTCTGCAAAAGATGCAGTGATTTCCTTCTGGAAAGTATGTTGTGTGGTGTGGGTTAACATGCATCTATCTTTGTACAAGTCCAACTGGTGAAGAAGTTCTTGTAAAATAAATTAGGATATGAAACTTTGTAGACCTGAAATGTACTCTAGATTAATTTTTTGGTTATTTCTCCTTCTGGGAAGTACTAATCAGGCAAAATTCTCCTATCTAGAATAGTTCTTAGTGCCTAATCCATGACAAAACTGTGCAAGATAAATGCCATATAAATGTGCAGGTCTGTCCTCCGGGGACAAAATAAGGTACTTTGAGATAATAAAAATATAAAATAAGTACTTTGAGAGTACAATTGTGCAACCCCAGCCTGCATGAACAGTGTGGTCCTTTGGCTTCAATTCACAGTAGGCAGGAGTCTGGTGTAGCCTCACTTGAAAGTTATTTTCTCTAAGACAACTGTCTGCTGCCCACTCATTATTTCTCTCTGTTCTCTTGTTTAGGCATCTTTGTGTAACCCAAGGAAGCAGGTATCATTGTATATGTAGTAATTAAAGGTACTGTAAATAGCAGCATTAAGTCAAAATCTTCAGTGCTACTCAAAAAACCCAGGAACTTAACAGCAAAACAAAGGTTTGCTTTCTAAAACTGGAAAAGAGATTAGGGAAATGAAAAGCTGTCTTCCCTCCTATATCCAAACAGAGCCTTTAGAAATAAAGCAGACTTATGGCTCAGAGACCCTCAGGGTGAACAACAGCAGTGGTGTCTTGCTGCAGATGGAAGCAGTGAAATGTTTGGTCAAGGCTGCTTGTGCAATGATTGAAAAAATCATAATTTCCTTTTTGTGGTTCAGACATCACGAGATATGCTTGACGATTTTAGGGAGGCAAATGATGTCAACAAATCAAACATATACACTAAAAGTAAATCAATCTGCCTGACTTTTTAAACTTTCTTGTATGCTTTTTTTTCTTTTTTCTTGGCATCTGTCTGATTTGTTTCTAATAAATATTGCACCTTGCCATCCAATTTTACTGTCACTAATGTAGATCGGGTAGTGGGGGATGGAAGTAAGCTCTGCACCTATTTGGAAGAATGTCTTCCTTTTGCTGTTTCAGGAATGATATGTATTTCTTAGGGTCGGTGGTGGTGGTGGTGATGAGGGAGTGGATGTCTACGATGGCATCAAGCTAACAATGGAGAATTTCTAAGTGTGCATATTGTCATGTAAGCACACCTACACATCTGAAAAGATTGCATTAGAAAATACTCTATCAGGTCAGATCAAAGGTCCATCAAATCAGTGTGTTCTTTCTGGGAATGGTCAACAGCAAATGAATGGCAGAAAGTGATGCCAGGCTGGGATGGAGCAAAGTTTTCCTGGAGAATCCTCGGTGTTTTTGTAAGTGAAGCCCTTGTGTTCATCTTTGTGGCCCTCCTCAGGACTCTGTCTGACAGGTCCAAAGCCTTCTCCTGCTGGGACCCCAGAGCATGAAGCAGCAGTCCAGGGTCTCATGAGAGCAGAGTAGAGGGGGAGAATCACATCCCTCAACATATATACTTCTTTTGATGCAGCCCATGATGAGTTTGATTTTCTGGGCTGGGAGTTCACATTGCTGGATCATGTTGAGCTTCTCATGCATCAACAATCCCAAGTCCTTCTCCTCAGGTTTACTCTCAATCCATTTTCTTTGCACAGCCTGTACTTGTGTTTGGGATTGCCCCTTGCACTTGGCATTATTTATCTTCTTGAGGTTCACATGGGTCCACCTCTCAAATCTGTCAAATTCCTTCTGGATCCCTTCCCTCTAACCTAGTCGTGACATGACAAATCATGTGTGTCCAATTGAATTATTTACTTCCTGTAAGTAAAAGTCTACTTTTTCTCATTTACAACTAGTATTAACAGCCAAAGGAATGTATCTTTGTTAGTCAATCTGTCTGAATAGAATTGTGCCTCAGCACTGTAGAAAAAGACCGTGGCTCAGGATGTCCTTCAAGCCTTTTACTTCTCCACTGGTTCACCTCTACAAATTCATGCTTGATCCATCTTTGGATAGATTTGCCTAAAATCTTTCAAAGACAAAGAGAACACAGCCCTCTCAGTCAACTTCTCCCTAAGCTTAATGGTTTGTCATACTCTTCCTAACATCAAACCTACAATTCTTTTGAGCCCATTACTCCTTGTCCTGCCCATGGGAACAAAGGAAGCAGTTTCTAAGACTGAAATTTCTATATTTAAAGACTTATGCTTACTCTTGTTCTGCTTTGACAACTTTCAGTATGAACAGAAAACAGGTTTTACACTTTGGAATAACATGAGATCTCTATTATCCCAGTGGAAATGAGACATGAGGCAAAGTACAGAAAAAGAGATGTCAAACAATCCCGAAGAATTACATAGGTTTATTTTAATTGCAAAATGACAAATTCATGAGATGACCTACACATTTGAAAAATAGGCAGTGTGGCAATCTCAAAAACAAGTCCATATTGCCAACAGACCTGTGCTTGCAGTTCTGCATGAAAGTAAGTCAGAGGAATTGCTGGGAAATTGTGTGCATTTGTGGGTGCCTCTCTGTTCTCAAGAGATGTATGCTTCTGATTTTATATTTAACCTAGAAGCTCTGCTTTTTCCCATTTCTTATTAAAATTCAGAATGGGAGAAATCTATGGGTGGCTGACTTAAGACTGTTCTCTTCAAATATGTCTTCTGAGAGTGATAGGCAGCAATCACAGAGAATTTTCTGATGTAAACCTATTCTGAGAATGAGAAAGACTCTTCCAATTCTAAGAAAAGGAATCAAAAACACCCTTGGAACAATGAAAACGTTTTCTATTCAAGCTTGAAAAAAGATTAGATGCTGCCTTCTCAAAAACATAAATTCAAGAGGTAAAAATAAATTAAGATCTTAAACCCCAGCATTGTTATTCCACAATTTGCTGCAAGCTACATGGTAAAATGTAACTTTTTAAAACACTGAAGCTAAGATGAAAAATGTGTTCCAGTACACTTTCCTAGAAAAAAATTAAAGGCAGTTGGAATAGAATGAAAATTAGCATTATGCTCGAGATTTTCTGATCTTCAGAAAAGCTACAGAATTTTGATTAATGAAGTTAAGAGAGCCTAAAATGGTCTTTATTTAAAAAAAAAAATCCTGTTTCTTCTCCTCTAAAATTAACACTGTGACAAATAGAGTTTTGCTGTAAGGTACTGATTAACATTTAAGATGTGTTTCCTTTCTGTTGTCTTTCTCTGCAGCAGGTGGGTATGATATTTTCCATGGCTTCTTTTCAACTCTCTTTTTCTGATTTATCTGCATCATCCCAGAGTCTACACCCAGGACTAGTGACACAAGCCACACACACGTCTGTGTACAGAGAAGGTATTTGTGAAAGGGGAAGACCCAAGAGTCTGTAGCTCCATGTTACTGCGTCCTGATAAAAAAATCTGCCATCAGTTCTGTTCATTAGTTGCTTAGGTACAGGGATCCTTTGTGTAGGTAAGCCACAGAAAAGTGTGTGGCAGTCAAAGGGGAAGAAATACTCGACCGCTTGGACAGATACTGTTCACTCGTCTCAGCTTTGCAGCTACTTTCACATGTGTTCCATTTTGCGATTAGAGAACCGTGGGACTCAGAAAGGCAGGCAGATTTTTTTCTCCAACTTCACATTTGAGTTGATTTAGTTGTACTTAAAACACCTGGAAGGTCTGAACATAAGAACATTACCCACATTGCAGCGGTTTACACAGGTGAACCCACCTCATTAACAGTCGTGAGTCATTATGGAAGAATATTACTCGGGGTAATGAAAACTTCTGATTTTTAAACTTGTGGTGTAATTCATTTTTCTATCATTCTATTAAATGACAAAGCACACACAGCAGTGAATTTCCCCCTCACTACGGCTGAATTACAGTTTCTAGTAAAGTCATTGTCTCTCCAGAGGTTAAGGCTGAAGGCAACTGACAAGGTGAATGAAATACCAGAGCACACTAAACTTCATTCTAGTGGAATTTAGCCCACTCCTGCCCTGAAAAGACATTATAAATCATGTCAAGAATATACCATTTTCAAGAAGACCAGATACAAAAAGCCATGTACTATTGCAAGGAATACGGTCCAAGGTGAATTTTGTTGATCATTTTCATATCAGAAGCGTTTAACAACAGAATTGATTAAAGGAACAGTATTTTAATCAGGAAGTTAAAGTTAATAAAATAAAATTTATATTTGCTTAAGGGTCACACTGTTCGACCTTTGTTCATGTTAGTTAGTGACAGTGAAGGCGGTGAAGACTGACTGAATTATAATGAGTAAATCATCTCTATCCTGGAAAAATGTATAGTTATAAAACATGGTGATTTAATACACTTTAACTGGTATGTTTTTAAGCATTCTGTGTCTTGAAGTGCTGATATGCACAAATCAGTGTTAATCTTATATGCTGACTATTTTGAAATATGATTGCCTGATATGATTTTTAATATAATTCTACCAATGCATCCCAAAAGGAATATTATTCCTTGTATCCAAGTGGGTAAAAAAAAAAGTAAATTAAATATATTTCTGAAACTCTTCATATGTTCAAAGGTTTCAAGCCTTAACTAAATCAGTTTAGTTTTCATAGCCAAATGTGCATCATGTGGATGCTACTTGAGTAAAAAAAATTGCATGTTAGCCACTCAAGATCTGATTTTGTCAGAGCATTTCAGACATGAGGAAAACTATACTAAAATGTAATGCCAAATCAGCAATATGTTGAGGAGCATGACCATCACAAAATAGAGGGGTTGATGTTAGTTTTACACTTAATAGAGATTTTAGGGGTCTTTAAGCAAAAGTACTATACCAAAATATGTTATTTAGCTGCTTGACCCGACACCAGATATTTATACAAAGAGTTAGAAACTCTTGCATAGCAGGGAATATCAAGAAACCAAAGTGACAGCTGCAGGTTTTTTGCCTGGTTTTGTTGATAGCTCATTACTTGAAATCTCCTTCAGAGAAAGATGTTAATGAATGCAAAACTGGTTTTGGTCTTTAAAAAGAAAAATCAAAGACAGAATTGCTTCTGAAGTTGTCATCTCTTAGCTTTATTTTTGAGAAACTTTGCAGGCATTTTTTTCCTTCTTATTATAAGATATTTAACTGATATTATCTAACAATAAGAAAATAGACAGCTTAATTACTTGTGCAGCAATTTCTCTGTCATAAATCTAATTACTTCTTGCTGCTCCACAACTCCTTGTCATGGGGTATCTCCCAGTACAAGAGTTGAGTAAAAGTAATTAGTATTTTCTAATCATGTCCCCCCTTATTTTGCACTACACTGAACTTAATATGGCAGTTTCACCTGCTGTCAGCCAGAAGCTCTGTGGCAGTTTGTTATTTCATTCCAGCTGCGCTCTTGTAACCAGAAGTGTGATTCATACTCCAACAAAGCATTAACTCCTCCCTCCCAGCTGAAAACAATAGGGCCAAAGAAGCACCCTGAGAACTACAACAAGGAAATAGTGTAGGTACCACAGAGCCTGCGTTTTGTTCAACTGCAATAGTTTGGTTGGGAGGTGCAAAAATTCCTAACCACAGGAAAGCAGTCACGGTGTTCCCAACCAACCAGTTGAAAATTTATACCTTCCTTCTGAAGTGCCAAGGGTCAGAGCAAAGATCCCAGGCAAGGAAACAGTTTTTGGGTTTTATCTGAGGCTTTCTTATAGCTGGTGATGACTGTTACATTTCTTCAAGAGTGATGCTAATCCTGAACTCAGGTTATATTCTCTTTGATTATTTGAGAGTTGTCTGAACCTTGAGTCATATATATAAGAGAAAAGGAGATAATTGCTCTTCAAAATAAGCAGCAATAATTTTATGTCATAATTGCATTCCTAACTTAAAAACATTCTTATCTGAGCATTATATAGCACTGACAGAGAAGCATAAGACTCATCTTAAATAAGGCCAGTGTTAAATTGGCCTGAGCTCACTCCAATAATCAGTAGCGAGGTGTAGGCATTGTACACAGACTGATTCAGATCAAGAAAAGGAAAATTGTCTTCTGCTGGGGATTTGGGGGGAATACCTCCAAACATCCATTGTGTGCTGATAATCAGGGAAAATAAAATTTTTGTTAATGTATCTCTCTCTCAGATGGGAATATTTGCTTTCTGGGAAAACAGAGATGTAATTTTTCTTTGGGTGGGTGGACAGATGTGAAGTCAGGTAGAGGTTTAACAAACATCTGTTTTTAAAAGAGGGGTATGCCTGCGGTGGAAATCTACCAGGAATTTAGTCATGTTCAGAAAAGAAATTTCTTCACTTTGAATCCTTTTTTTCCCAGAGATAGGATAGTAAATTCACATTCCTGCATATCTCTGCACCTTCTCTCTGTGTTCAGAGGCAGGTTCTGACATCTTCTACTGCCTTTTACCTCAAAAAGGTGCTCTCATTAGATGTGCCAAGGACTGAGCCTACCATACAAACTGACTGTGACTACCAAACTCCCTGGACTCTGAGGAAGCAAGTGTCTGAAAATTTTTCTAAGCCTGGGAATTCCTAGCCAGGACTAACCTGAAGGCTACAAACTTCAAAAGCTTAAAACAGTTACTCATGAGAAATTTCAAGGAAGAAATTTGTTTCCTGGCCTTAATTTCAGTGCCACTGATTCTGTCTGAGGATGTTGCATCCTGACATTTCTAGTGATTTAGTGTCTGGGAGCTATCAGAGACAGACCAAGGTGTAACCAGCTCCATAGATACATTTCAAAATAGTTTCTTAGATTGCTTTCTCTTCTAAATAAGTAGCAGCTTTAATGGTGACCCTCTCCCTCAGAGCTCTGAAGACAGAATCCAGAGCCTTGTGCAGTGATACTAAAATTTTATATGCCTACAACAACTGAGAATTTACTATCAGATAGAAGGTGAATGACTTCTAATGTTAGTTGTATACTCCTGCAGATTATCTGCAAGGGTATTTTTTAACTGCTGTGTTTTGAAAATTAATTTTCTAAAAAATGACAAAGGTTGTGCATGTTTGTTCTGTTATTATAATCTTTATCAGTGGTCAAGAACCAGAAACTTCATCTGATTCAAAAGAAATCAATTATTATTTTTAAAAAATACTGATCAATATTCCTTAATGACATCGCTGCATAAACTTTATTGAAATTTTATTACAAATTCTTTTTCTTTGAAATATTCACTTTAGAAAAAATGCAACTTTTGTCTTGATAGAAGAGGAATTGAAAAGTCCTCAGCTATAATGATGGCCGTTTTTTCAAAGTTCTGAAAAGAAAAAAACTCAAGAATTAAAAAAATCTTTCTAGAGTTCTACAAATTACATGATTTTTGATCCCAAATTACAAAACTTGGAAGCCAGAAAATTTTGCTTTTATAATATTTTTTTTTTTTTGGTGGGCATGCCCCATCACTGTGATTCAATTCATTATTGCTGAATTATACTGGGAATGTAGTTCTCACAACTATTTTAATGAAACTAACTTAACTTTGGCAATTTTAGGGACTTTCAAATCAGTCACTGTAGCCATAAGGAATACAAAAAACCATTTATTTTCTTTGACTGTTTTTGAGGGTGGTTTTTTGTTATTTTTCATCCCAGAAAAAAATTAATTTTTAAATGAAATGCTAACTTTATTCTGTATCAAGTCTTGAGGAACAGTCAAAAAGTAATGCAAACTATGAACTATGTTTCTGCCCATAAGGATTCAGGAAGTGATGATTTCTGCAAAGCAATCTTTGCCCTGGCAGACTTCAACGGCCTGGACATTCTTCCGCTCAAGATTCACAAATATCTTATCCTCCTTTAAATCTCAGTTTAGATATTGTCCTCTATGCTTCTTCTAAAAACATGGCAATAATGAGCAGAAAGTCAATATTATATTACCTCGTGATACTGCTGATTTTTATTGTCCTATCTTTATGTATTTTTGTGTTGTTTTTACTCTTTTGTCTGATTTTATTTCTAAGTTTTTTATGTAGCCTATTCTTGCAGAGGTCTTAACACCCCAGATTTCTGGATTCTGTCTATGAATCTTAAATTCTAAAGTAATATTAATGATAGATTCTACTGACTGCTCATAGTTAGGTAGCTTTCCAGCTGTTGGTTTCAGGCCTTAAAATATTTTAGTCCATTTACTCCTTGTCTGAGCCTTTTACAGGCAAATCGTCTCTCACGTCCTTAAAAAATACAGGAAGGGCTTGAGCATTCAGGAGCAAACAGGTAAATCAGTCATTTACGTCTGAGATTGTTCTCACATAAACAACTCCTAAACTCAGACACACTGTGTAAATCACAGGGTATAATTTGCCTTTTATTTCAGAATTAGCATCTTAATTGGCTATCTTGTTATTAGATCTTAGGAAAAAAAATGTTTCAACAGCCTGTGATATTTAATTAAGATACAGTAAATTGTTTTCTAAATTGAATTTTGTATTCCATTGGATACGGTTATTGGAAAAATCAGTTGAATGGAAACAAGTATCTTAATAAATGCTTTTCTTCTGCATGTGAAGCAAGTTCTTTTCTTGAATTAATGCTGATTAAGGAAAATTATCTAGAGGCTTGAATTATATTTACCTTGAACTAAAATATTTGAACACACATAAACCTTTTGCTGTATTTGCCTTGCTCTTTACCTAAAATATGTTTAAGGAATGATAAACTTCTGTTTATGAGATAGTCCCAGATTTTACACCATCCATTCATCTTGTTTTTGTTATATGATGTTCTCTTGAAGCATTTGGTTAGGAAGACTAATTACTCTACCCTAACGTCCCATGCCAGATTAATACTGAGTGTGTAAGAGTAATTTGTCATTCATTAATTCCCAATTCAAATTCAATGTTCAAAAAAAATGTGTTGAGAGTAGATAATTCTGTCAGTCCTAAACATTGCTTACGTTATTATTTTGAATAAACTAATCTAATTGACATTTTTCATTACTGGGCTTTTCTTAACAGCTGGTCTGTGGTTTTTTACTGTTATTCCTCCATCCAGCTTTATGTTCAGTGACACTAATCCAGAGGTTATTAATTATCCACTCTAATGCATGGATGTGCATAACAAACTCATTCCCTACCTGTATAGAGATAAAATTTAACCCGAAACATTTTTTGAAAAAA
This sequence comes from Donacobius atricapilla, assembly GCA_013397315.1. NCBI lineage: Eukaryota > Metazoa > Chordata > Aves > Passeriformes > Mimidae > Donacobius > Donacobius atricapilla. The sequence continues at coordinate 1,592,274 of WBMY01005592.1, read as the reverse complement.
ATTGCTACTCAGCAAAAACCAAAACATTCGGGTGTTTCAAAGTTATTCTCATACAAAATCCAAACCACAACACTGTACCAGCTACTGAGAAGGAAATTAACTGTATCCCAGATAAAATTAGGACAGCTTTATAAACCGTAATATTCATGATATACTTCAAGATCATTACATTCAATAAGCTCACATTTAGTATGCATGCTTCTATCAGCCAAACCCTCAGTTGCACCAGGAAAGTTTTAGATTACATAGTAGGAAATCCTTCTTCACAGAAAGGGTTGTCAAGGATTGGAACAGCCTGCTCTGGGAAATGGTGGAAGGATTTAAAAGATATGTAGATGTGGCAGCAGACTGTACACGTTTTAGTGGTGGAGTTGGCAGTGTTATGTTAATGGTTGAATTTGATGATTTTAATGATCTCCAACCCAAATATTTCTATGATTCTATGATTCTGGTTGGAAAATAGGGACATTTTCAAGTCTTAATGAAACAGGAAATTCCACATATAAAAAGATCCTTGACTCCAGATGCTAAGAGAAAGATTTTATTAGAACAATCAGATCTTCTGCTCTATTATAAAAGTGATTTTCTAGTTTGTAATCCTGGTAACAGTGCTATTCTTGGATAGTAGAGACATATATGTGTTCTATGCTTTTCCTCAATTCTGATGTTTTTCCCTTTGATTTCGTGTTTATTGGCATCATCTCTCTCTATACTTCACCATCCTGTAGGAACAATAAATAAAGTAATTAGGAATTATCATGGAAATCTAGGGGAGATGTTAAATAAGCACTTTAAAAATGAATATCTCATGATGACACTAATTTAAAAACAAGCTCTTTAAAATTGTGCATTTTGTTATGGCAGCTGAACTGCTGGCATGCCAAGGAGCTCACAGCACAGAGGAGCTTCAAGTAGGCTGAAAAGCCCAATGAAGGAGGGTCACTAGGTTAAAAATATCCAAGTGCTTTATGCAGGCGTAATGTAACATTGTAAGGGAGATGAAGTGTGTTTGTTCTGAACCAAAACTCTTGGCTGGCTGTTGATCGCACAGGGTAATTGAAATGTTAACAGGAAGGGAAAAGTTGCTCAATTTTATGTACACCAGAGGGGGTTTTCGTGCCATGGTCTTCCAGTCCTTGAATCTCCAAGCATTTTTCAGATGTCCCAAGGAGTTAACTTTTCATGTGGGAGACCATGTCTGATGTGTTGGGCCCTGGAACATCTGAGAGACAGGTGTTTTGGGCTTCAGGTTGGGCAGAGTCTTTCATACTCTGTGTTGGACACATGGGTTCAACCACACTAAAATTACTAACGTATGGGTATGCACTTCCCCACAGCTAAAAGGCAATTTCTGTTCAGTCGTATTCATAGGGCTCTTGTGGGAATAAAAAGAAGGTGATAAGCCCTAAACAAATCTTTTAAGATCAGTATAAGCCAGTAAGTTTGGAAGATACGGTACATAGCATTCACAATGTTTATTTAATATTTGGGTTGGAAATTTATGGTTCCTGCTATAAATCATCCTCTCTGGTCTCTACAGAGGGAAATCCAATCAATGTAATCGGCTAACGTTGGACTCTGAGACTGGATGTTTTGAACAACCTAATAATAAGTTTTCTCATAATTTTGATGAGGAAAAGTGTATTTCATGCATTAACTCAAATGAATTGTTGGACTTTATTTTCCTTAATAGCTGAAAATTATATTTCCTAATAACCAATGGCACTCTTGTAAATGAGCTTGTTGGCGATGTATGCTGAATGGATAAATTGTCCAGCCCCAATTTGCATGAAGGTGGTCTCTCGGGAACAGTGTATTCACTGCTCCTGCAGAAACTCAGTGATAGACCAAAAAATCAAGATTTGACTTTGCATATCCAAAAAAGAAACCTCTCCCATTTAATTCATAGCAAATATATCTTCATTGTCTAAATTCTGTAAGTAAAACAGCTGTTCTTCATGCCTATGGATTACTCAGAAGACACTGAGATGCTAAAGTCAATACAAAATAACACTTAATATTGGTTATGTGTGTGACATTTTCTCTTTCCACAAAAGAACCCAAAGGCATTTTCTTTTCCTTCCCCCTTGAAAATGTCCAATCAAACCAGTCTGGCCTTTTTTGATTTGAAAGAAATATCTGGTTGAGAATTTTTCCTTCATTCTACAATTAATTATGACAATGGATTTATAGCCAATTGCAGCATTGCCCATAGTAGCTAGTAAGAAAACAGTATTTCTATTACTTACATAGATGAATTGCAAACTTTAAGATGTGAATTCAGCTAGTGCAAATAAAACTAATAAGGCATATAAATGTCATTAGATAGCAGTTCAATTTTCATTTTCATTCTCAAAGCCCTTAGAGAAAAATCAAAAAGAAACATAATGAGGAGATCAGATGCTATGTGTCAATATACAAGAAAATTAAGGAAAATTAAGTTTCTGGTACTCATTCTCTGTATGTTTAGGTATAATGGCTTCTGGTGTTTAAGGATAAATGCAAGATGATGAAAAATGGAATTATTGGGTAAGGGCTAGAAAAAATATTATCTGCAAATGGAGGAAGACTTGCTATAATAACATATTGAAAGACAGAAGAAGTAGCATATACTGAGAACCATGTCAACCCCAAACTGAATGGAATGGAAAAATGATACAGAGATGTTGATGAGCAAGAAAACAGCTGCGATAATGAATCAGATCATCAGATGTTTGCATACTTTGAAACAAATTTTATTGTGAGGAATTAAAATCTTCCTTAATTACTCTGGGCCATTTCCACCATCCCAGTTCCTTTAAAGAAATAAGCTGAAGATTGAAAAATAAAGGAGTTTTTTTGTCCATCTGTATGTCAACCCTAAACAGTCAAATTGTACTAGTAGCTTCAAATGCATTGTGCTACTTAAAAATAAATCATTCCATTTACAATCTCAATAAGTGCTGAAACATCTTACCATTACTGTATTTTTAAAAACACCATCAAAGCTATCTAAAAAATACATATAATATCACTTTGATTTTCATCATTTTTCCTCCATAACTTCTAGAAAATAAATAATTATGAATCCTACCAAAAATCTTAACTGGTGGTAAGCAGCAAGCTCTATGCCACGACAAACATTTTAACTCAAAGAGAAAAGGAGATGTGTCTTGAAATACATTTCCCACTTGCACATGCTTGAGGGTGTGAATTAGGTACTGCTGAAACTAACAATTCCCAGAGACCTCTCATCACATGAATTTTCTAGAAATGTGAGTTTAAAACCATCCTCAGGACTTGAAACAAGTCCAGGCAAAGCTATTACTTTTAAGATATAACATTTGTATTCATGGCAAGCCAATAAGACATGCCATTTGATGACAATGGAATAGTGCAATGGAGTTTGTGATTATTTAAGAACCAATATAGACGAGCTGCAACACCAGTTGGTCTTTTTAACTGCTGTTATTTTATATTTTAACAGGAAGCAGAGGCAGCTGGAAATGACTTACCAAGATCTCCTCTACAGTATTTCATTATCAGTTAGTGGCACACAAACAAAACATCATTTGTTGGAGTTGGTGGAAATTTTACAGAAAAGAATTGGGCTATATATGTATACCTATGTCCTTCAAGTTGAATGATTTCAAGTTTTTCAAAAGCTTCAGAGGTTGCCATGCATTAACTATACTGATGTTGGCCACTTAGCATGTGCTCAGGTTTAAAATTTGGCATTGTCAAACTTTATCTCCATAGGTGCTGAAAAACTGTGGTTTGGGGCAGGATTTCCAAAAAACTTATCCATAGACACTAGTTGATTCAGTTATTTGAATAAATCTGTAATGTAAATCAAGATAAATAGACCTGAGGGTCAAAAGGAAAGATCTAGTCAACACATTGCCACAATAATATGCATATGTCCTGTAGACTAGAACTATTTGAGTTACATGAAAACATTTCTGATCCTTAGAAACAGTATGTAGCACTGGGAGTGCTTGAGACAGGACCCATTTTACTTAATTTCAGCCAGTTAAAATTTGAAAATGTGATCCAATCTGGTAAATTAGTTTTGCTCTATGATAAATAGAAAGAGATACATATTTCTGGAGGACAATTCATCCTTCCCTAAAATAGACTCCTTTGTAATTTCATCCCTTATAAAAGGAATCCGAGAGGTCAGTTTTTGTAGCTGCATCTGTTGTGATTTAAGCTGAAACCAGGATACATCTTACTCTGTCTGGCCCTCGACAGCCACTGGAAAAGTGGGTATCCTTAAGTCCTTAAGTTTTGCATCTGCTAGCCTTTTTCATGTGTCTCATCTGCTATATGGTGAAGTAGATACTTGCATATAGACAACTGCCTCAAATTCCAGTTGGTGAGATTTCAGTAGATAAAAAATTTACAGTTGATTTAAATTTTAAAATTTAATCTTACCCTTATGGTCTTGAAAAACTTTCTTTTATCTTGCCTGGAAAGGCTTGTCAATTTGACATAATCAGCAAACTAATAGTCAATTTAGTTCAGTATAGCGCTATTTGATAGATGCGTAGTGTCAACATCATGGTCAAGAGCAGGAATTCAGGGATTTCTTTCTCCTGAATGTTATGTAAAACATATACTAAAATAAAAACTGCATGGTCCCAAGTACATAGGAATGCCCAAAGTACAAAAATAAGGGAAGAAGAGATTCATATATTTACCCATCCTAGTAAAAAGGGGGTTTTAATTCATTTTTGTAATTTTCTAGGGTGGATCTTTTTACCATGTATCTTGGACAGAATCCCAGGTTAGTTATTTGATTATGTATGTTTGAGTATGAAGAACATGTATGTTAATTTGCCTAGTGTCTCACAGAGTAGGCGAGCATGAAAAAAAAAAAATACATTAAAAAAATACATTTCCACATGGCTGCAAAATTAACAGTAGCTTTAATCCAAAAAGTAAGTTTTGTTTTTCATGAACAAAGTAGTGAAAATTAACATATATTTGTTTCTTTTTAGTTGTCATCATCTGTGCCCAGATCTAGAATTTATTTCCCAAAAACTCTTGCTATATATGGCCATTTGTACATGACATTTTCTTTGGATTTTTTTATTCCTCACAGTTCAAGAAGATATTAGAAAGTGTTTTGTGTATGTAGCAATGTATTTTTGCAACATCTTACATGTATGCGTGGGCCTGGGAAGCTACATGTAATATTTTGAATATATTCAGTTACTTATTTCTAAACATTTACATGATTTCAACCAAATTTTTGACACTTATCTCCATTTCTGAAATTCAAATATAGACCTTGAAAAATTTTATTTGGCATTAGGTTCCTCCATGCAGTTAGAATGTTTTTAGGTAGTCATTACTGAATTTTTTAGCTTGCGAGTGAGCCACCTATCCAAGTGTCCTTTTTCCATCACTGAATACAGCAAGGGGAGGTGAATCTCCACATGCGATTCTGCCTATCTAATCTGTTCCAGCCATCTGATCACCTTTATCACCCTCCTCTGGACCTGCTACAACAGGTGCACATCCTGGTTGGGGTCCCACATTATGGTTGGGGTCCCTGAGCTGGGCACAGCACTCCAGACGTGGTCTCACAGGGGCAGAGGGGCAGAATCACCTCCCTTGACCTCCTGCTCATGTTTCTTTTATGCAGCTCAGGATATGACGCACTTTCTGATCTGCAAGCACACGTTGACAACTCATGATGAGAACCTCATCAACCATCACCCCCAAATTCTTCTCAGGACTGCTCTCAATCCATTCTTCACCCAGCCTGTATTTGTTACTGGGGTTGCCCCAATATTGCCCTGGAATAAATCATCTTCTGAGAATGGTGGGGAGCCCTTGTGTTAGGTTATGGCTCAGAATGAATTTCTATGGGCAGTTTCTGTATCCCCAGGCACCTTAACGACTTTCAGTTGATTTACATAAAATAGTTCTGTAGAACACATTTGTTTCAGTTTTTTATTTTATTTTTTAAAATTCACTGTAAATATAAAGTGAAGATTGGGGCCTCGATGTGCTAAATAATAAAATGTGTCTAATCCTTAAATATTTATACATGCCACAAATAATTTTGCTAAGGACCAAAACTTTCAGCGTATCATTTCACTCTCAGTTCATCCTGATTATAATGGACTTTAATCAACTGAAAGTAGTGCGCAAATTAGTCTGAAGTGTTACTTCTTTGGAGATTTTTTTCACAAGTGGAAAGGTTATTTTGTATTAGTTTCTAAAAATTTGATTATTAAGAGTTGGATTTTTTTTTGGAAAGTGCCTCATCAAAAGGATTTTTTTTTTTTTAATTCTACTACTTTTTGCAATATGGAAAAACAGTTTTGACTTAGGAACATTTTCTGATAGAATAGAGCCCCAAAATTATAGAATTGAGTATAAGAAGTACAACTGAGACCCTGTTTACTTGCATCAATCTCCCACTAATTGTTTATGCTTATCCATGTCAATCTTGTATATTAATCTCTAAATCTAGGCTATGAAGTAAAAACACTTAGGAAAATATCCGAAGTAATGTCACTAGCAAACAGAAAACAGGAGGTATGGTAGCAGAATTGGCATAACCGTGGTCCATGCTGAGCAAATACTGCATAGCTCCTCAGCATTCATTGGCAGTTCTGCATTCAGGTGCTGCTGCCAGAGCCAGATGCCACAATCTGTGGGTGACACATGCACAAGGGAAGAGGATAAAAAATGTATCAAAACCTATACATCAGGGCCCAGAATGTTAATTCTCTTCCTGTTTATACCTTCCCTCAGGATGCAACATCCAGCTCCTTCATCTCCAGTGATACAAATGTCCTCATTCTCACATCATTTCAGGTCTTGTCTCCTTTTTGTGCAACATTTTGTAGCACAGTGCTGAAGTCAACTATACAATGGGTTTGGGTGTGTGATGCACTTTGTGCATGACACACCTGAGCCTCATATACCCAGTGCCCTCATTCTCATCAGCTGCAACAGAGAAGAAACAAGTGATATATGACTTTACCTGAAATGCTTTGAAACATGTAGAGATGTTATCCATCCTCAGTTTCATGCCCAACAGAGGTAAGCTTTATTAAAGAAGCTTATAACCTCACCTAATATCTTATTTTATCAGGAGTGTTCCTAGTTTGTTCCACCTTTGCCCAAATCCCTGGTATTACAGGACTCCAGGGACTCCTCTAGATTACTTGGTCCCTTTATTTCAGACGACTGCATTTCTCTGTCTGTTAATTTTCACATGCTTTAAATGTCATATGGGTCTCTTTTGTTTCACCATCTCCTTGTTACCTACCTATTTGTCCCTCTACCTCTCTGCCTACAAGGCTACACCTTTCAGGCAGTCCTGTCTGAATTTCTGGCAAGAATTGCAGCCTTGCAGGCTTCAAGGCTCAGACACGTCCTGAATCCAGATGGAATGTGCTGTGACTCAGCAGTTCAAGTGGGTACCAGCCCTCTCCCAGGCACATCGGCCCTAGTAGAAGTAGTTTAGGGCAAAATGGACCCCAAGGCCATTTGTGTGCATAATTTACACTATCACAGATTCTCTGTAGGATGTGGGTGACTCTAACTGTAATGAGCTATGTGATCTGCTCAAAAAAATTTAGAAAAACAGACTCAGTTAACTACCTCAGAACATATTTGTATCACTAAGTAACGGATGTTGCCCTTATATCATTTAAGTTTAAACAGTTGTTAACTTCTGCCTGCAGCAGATGAAATAAAATAAATCATAAATTTACCTAAAGAAATTCAATGGTAGAAACAGCAGTTAGATATTTAAAACACATAAGAAAACATTACCACACAGTTTGAAAGGAAGACCTTCATGTCACAGTCAGGTTTTATATACCTTCTCAGGAAGTAAAAGATAGATTTATTTAATAAAAGTTTTCAGAAGGTCAAGATCTAGTTTTTATACAGTTTTGATAAACCTCATATGTAAAATCTATAACCTGAAGGTCTTTAAATTTTGCTAACAACAGCAAACCATTTTTTTGTATATATAACTCTATAGCTATATTTAATTTACACTTTTATACACTACTGCAAATGAAAACAGCTGATTTTGTCACAGAGTACATTAAAAGAACTGAATGTCACCCCAAATCTTCTGCAACTGATCCTGGCATGAAATCAACATCAATTTGTCTGTTAGTCACAGCCAAACAGTCCTGCTTGAAAGGGATGGAGCTTAAGGCAGTAGCAGCACCACACCATTCCACCTAGCAGTTATAGGAGCCAAACACTTTCCTCTCGTTTTCCATAAGAATAGTTTTTCCAAATATGAGAAAATGGGGCCATTCAGTGGTTTATTGGATATGGAACTGAAATTCAACTATTTAAGGTGGGATTAAAACTGAGGACATACCTTAACCCTCTGCTAAAAGTTGTCTTTAGCACTACGTCAGGACTTGAACCCGCTGTTAGTCTGAAAGCTCATAAGGAGTCAGAAAGTAATTTTAGAGCATGTGAAAGTATATCTGAATCAACAATAAGTGGAGCATGACAGAAAAGGCCTCTTTGTGTTTGCCCAAAGCGGCTGTATGGACCAACAGAAGGTAGAAAATAGAGTTCACTGTTTACACCACGTCTGGAAAAGCGTCTCGCTCAGGTTGATTGAGATGTAGCTAATGCACCCAATGATTCAGAGGTACGGTTTTTCATTCCAGAATGTGGCTGAAATTGATAAGTGAATTTGTGAGGGTTGTAGGAGGGATTATTGATTAAAAATGTTGCTATATTTAAGAAAATGTGATGCGCTGGAGATAATTAATAACTTCAAGTTTTTCTCCAAGATGTACAGAGATAAGCAAAAAAGTGAACAAAATTAAATAAAACCCGATCTACCAAAAGGCAGATTGCACAGAAATTACCTGCTAACTTGAGAAGACAAATAGTCCTCTGGAAAAAATGAAGGCATTCCATCGATTACCTGAATTTCTGCAAGGCAGATGGTAGAGTGGTGCTGTAAAAAAATAAGCCATTTTAGGACTAGCATTTTAGGATGACCATGTTTCAGCACAGGGGTTGTTCCAAATGATCTACTGTGGTACCTTGCAACCTGACCCGTTCTGTAATTCTGTGAAATAAAAGGAAGTATAAATATTTTGAAAAATCACAAAAAAGGTTAGGACGTCATGATTACTGGTTTTGTTGAGAGAGAAAATACTGCAAGTAGAGAAAGAGTCTTGAGGTCACGTTTATTATTTTCACAAAAACAGATGGCACAAAAAAATAAAAGAGTGTGACTGAATCAAAATTCATTTTGATACATAAAATTTGAGACATGCTGCCAAAACAAAGGAGAATCAGAAAATTTAAGAAGACAAAAACGGTTGTAATTCAAAAGGGAAAATGTAATACTACAATGTTCAAAATTGTGTATCACAATACCAATTCATTTTTAGATGGTTTGGCTGAGGTGAGATCTTCCAGTATTTGCCATCTATGAAAAGACTTCCACTGTAACCATGTAGTTAAATAGAAATATCAGAAAGCAAACATATCCACATAGTAATTTGTTGATATTTATGTTCTATGACTATGCTCTGCTTGTCTTAAAATGAGCTGATAATATCTCCAACAGGAATCAGGTAATAAATAATGCTATGCTTATAGAACCACTGTCTAAGCTACAGCTGAGACAAGATATGCAGATAGTAAATCAAAAGTTTTGGTCTAATCCACTGACCTTCTTACAGTCTCATCTGGAAGACCCCATAGCATCTTCAATGTTGATAAAATACAGTATAACTGGAACAAGCATGAAAAAGCACTGTGGCATGGCGTGAAAAATTGAAAGGCCACTCGAGGAACTGTAAGAGAGAAAGCTTATTCAGTGTTGCACAGTGAAGGAAGAAAAATGTCATGTTTCCTTTCAGTAAATGCAGTAGGTCAGAGTAAACACAATATAAGAGAAAAAGTTAGAGGGAGAAACGTACCCTGAAAACAATCCCCAACAAGTCCTGGGGCAAAGGTGATGATCAGCCTCCTGGATGGCATTGGGAAGAGCACTGCCAGCATGTTGGGAGGAGAGCCTTCTTCTCTGCTCAGAACCGGTGACAGATAACCGCTCTGCTGTGTCCACTGAAGGATTCTTCTGTCTGAAAACTTGCTTACACATTTAAGTAGCAGCAATGAACTTTTAAGTAGCAGTTGAACATTTAAGTAGCAGCAATGAAAGTCAAGCTTCCAAAACCCATTTAGATTTCAGAGAGAACCTGAGCAGTTTAAGAAAAGAATTACATCACATTTACTTATGACATTGGGAAAGTGGTTTTAGTGATCCAGGAAGACTTTCCCAATCCTACGTTTTTCTCAGATTTTTAGTGAGGCGGCTGAGCTGTGAGTGAGTCACAGACTTGCCATCAACACTTGTATTTCTAAGTCTTCTAAATTCTTTATTGTAACTCAGCAGGAGCAAGCAGCAGTAAAAGCAGATTCAAGTACTTTTCCAGCACAGTTTAAAAGGCTTTGACTTCATCAGAACTGGGGGATAGTCATAGATTTATGTTCATCTTAAGTATTCCATGAGAAGTAGTTATGCAAACTTGTGTCTTCTGTCAAGTAATACCAGGACAAGAGTAGCTGTTTAGACTGCTCAAGAGTTCCAATAAAGATATTAAAATGTTTGAAGGGGAAAGAATCTTCTACAGCTAAGGACCCCAAGGAGAAGTGATCATGTTTCACAGTGTATGAAAATGACATTGATACTGGATATGACTACCTTTCCATGAAAAAGTATCTTGTCATGTACCCAGAACACTGAAGTTCACCTTTAAATTGATACATCATACGCAAATTTATTTGTCCATGTTTCTTGCATTGACACTTTGCCCAGCTATGACCATGTGGCCAGTCTCTACAGCCTCAGATATTCTTCTACTATAGAGTAAGAGAAGAATGTGATATCTTAGCATTTTTTGAGGATTAAAAATAGATAAAATGAAACAGGAGAAACATAAAAGCAGGGAAAAACAAGTTGTGGCTAAAGGATAAACTAGATGACCTCTAAACACATCAGCAAAAAGCCAAAAACAGTTGAATGCTAGAATAAGTTTTACAGGAGATATTTAGCAACAGTTTTCAGAGTCATTAAGCTTTTTAGGTATTTAAGTGCTTTGCTGAACTGAGGCATAATTGACTGATGGAAATGGATGAAAAATATTTGAAAATATTTGAAAATAACTAAAAAGAACATATTTGACTTTAAATTTTGAAAGAATACAAGGAACTACTAATTCAGTCACCTAGAAACTTAGAAAGTAAAGCTTAATCAGGTAGGTATCTGTGTAATTGTCCAGAAATAAATCATTGATTTTGTTTTCATCTATGAAGATTTTCTCTAGTACAATTCCACATCAGCAAACAAGCAAACAAATTTAGGTATAATGAAGGCATAAAGTAAAGCATGATATTGAATCCATTAAAGATAGTTATTTGACTATTTTTAGACATCCATCTATACAATATATAAGACTGCAAATTTAAAGCAAATATAGAGTGTTGATCATTCAAACCAGTATCTAGAGACAGGAAAGCCAGAATGTTAAAGTTAGAATGTCTGGCATTTTTCAAATGTATTCAGGACTGAAAACTTTCCTTGAAATCATTCAGCTAAATCAACTCATCCAAACTGTTAAATTATCCATAAGGGAATTAAGAAAGAAGTCTAAATAAATGGATTTGTTTTACATTTAACAAATTATAATTAGAATTAATCCATAATCCCTTTCACTGACAACTTTTGCAAAGATTAAAAATTAATGAGGTTCTTTCTTGTCTTCTCTTTCATCCTGAAACTTTCTCTCATAATGTTCAAAAATCTAACTGCAAAGTTAACTGGAACTTTTTTTATACTTATTTCAATTGTTTTATGACAAAAATATCTGGTTTTCAAAAATCTTTTCCTCTCTCTTGCTTTGCTATCAAATAATGAATTTCTTTCTTCCATTGTCCTCTCTTGTATACTACACTGTCTTGACTATTTGCTTTGCTGCATTTACATATCTTTGTATAGATGGGTTTCATTATCAGAATAGTCAGTATGACCAGTACACTAAAACAGATGAACTGAGTAGCCCAGGAACAAAATCTACCAGTCATAAATGTGCTTTTTACTCAAGATTTTCTGTTTGAAAAAGTCAAACTATAAAGCATTAGACTATTCTTCATGCCCCTGTTCTATGATCTAAGTGGCATCTGTGTGTAATTTCTATAGATTAGATTAGAGACTCAGGGTTATATTTGTCCCACTTTACTTGCTTATTGACTGTTTATATAATATAGTTATTTAGTCTCTCTCTGTTAGGTTTGTGTGGGTAGAAAAATTGCCTCTCTAATAGTATTTCATGTAACTTTTAAGCCCTTGAATGAAGTAAAACAATCTCACCCTAAATGATTAGAAACTCTTTGAAGATGTGTCCCTCACAAACATTTACCTAATAGTCACATTTTCAAGGGATTAAAATGTCTAGAGAAAGTATTAAGCAGTTTTCAGAATCAAGGGTACCTATTCCCAGGCAGTTTATTAGTACAATGTCTCGTTGGATCTTCACTAGATGTCTATCTGCATTGAAGTCTCACTTTTCTAGTCTTAGAAGTATTTAAAATACAGTCTATTTTTTACTGAAATGTTTTCAAATATATTTCCTGATATCCAGTGTACACGGGCACTTCCTTTTCATCTGGTTGATGCAGCTTGCTAAATGAGCAAAACACTATGCAGCAAAAACGTTTAGTCATCAGGTCTAATCAAACAGGAAGCCAAAAAAGACACGTTACAATCCTTCTTAAAAAAGGGCGTATGTAGAGGGGTTCTAAATTATTTTCAACAGTAAGACAGAATTTTAATTTCTTTGTCATTACAGCTGAAACTTCATAAGTAAATGTCATGGAATTTTTACAAGTGTATCTTCTGATTTTCAGAAAATACTAAATACTCATCCTCAGAAGAGATGCCATAATGTGGTCTTGGGATGGCCATTGAGGATCATCATAGGCACACCATATTTTCCATCCATTTCTAAGTAAAAACGTCTTATTTGAGTAGATTAGTATCAACAGGTTTCATCATGACTGCTATAGAGCGTTGTCAGAACTGCTGCCTTGTAGCAAAGGTTTTCTTCACAACAAAGCTTCCCATATCACATATGTTTGCTTGGTACGTTCTATGATGCCCACAAATCACAAGCCAAGGGAACAAGAGCATAAAGCCAACCTCATAAACAGACAGGAGTGTGAGTGGTCAGGATACTACCTCTGGCTGCAATCAGAATGGCCAAACACAGCCTTAGTTTCCATACCCATCAAGAGGCTCTAACAATACCTTTCCAGCCCTTGACTGAATTGCTGAATACACCGATTAAAACCAGCTGCTGAAGACAACCCAAGAAGAAAAACCAAAACACTTATGGCCTTATTGAGTTGTTCTACTTCGTACTAAAGAATAAAATCTTCATTGAAAAATCTGCCAGGCCTGGCATTATTGCAACTCCAGTTGGATATCCATCTCATGTTTCCATATCATATTTTCAAGTGGTAAATACCAGGTAAATACTGAGGGTTGAATTTAATTCAGCTGAATCTGAGCCACTTGAAACTTCTCATCCTTACTGTGCTGTTTTTCTGCTATTTGAAGACCCAGAGGGAAATAAGTGTCTTTCCTGCCATCAAGTTGTGTTTCTATAGTGTACCTTTGATTCTCTACTTTTCATTCAATCTCCTTTCAGAATGAACTGCAGATAAAACTGTATGGACATTCAGTCCTGTGATACAGGGTCTTTGGGATCTTTTTCTCATTAAGTTTTATTAATCTGCAGCTATTCCCTTCCTCCTTTCCATTCATGACTGTGCCATAGAGCAGTATCTCCTCACCAGGTATAAGACTCTGCTCCAGAATTAATTTCTCCTTTAGCCACAAGTGCTAGAAAGCCTCTGTAAAGAATCTCTCCCTTAAGCAGAGGTGGGTTCTGTATTTGTTATCACATGACTTCTGAAGTGAGGAAGAGCACACAGGGATATCTGATTTGCCTCACTGAAATATGCAAAAATATGGATTTTCTCACCCTCCTCCCCTAGAGTGATAAACCAGGAATTATGCATCTTTGTAGTAAACAGAAGAAAACTCACTTGAAAGGAGGTACAGACACTTTCATTCTCATATCTTGACGTTCTGGAAGAGCTTGTGGAAGGAACTGATTTGGTTCCATTCAAAACTAATTGCACTCCTTCAGTGCAGGAAAGCTCACTGCTGGTCAAAAGAGTATATTAAAGAGAGGATTGTCTGTGACTTACATTCTGATGGTTTAATAAGGAGTTTCTCTACAGTCAGTCTAACTCATATTCTGTTGAGTCGGGAACAAGCCATGCCTTTCGCAGCACAAAACTTCACCGTCAGAGCTGGATTTCAGTGCATGAAATAAATGTCAGAGTTTGGGTCCCAAAACCCTCCTGAAAAACCTTTAGGCAAAATCATATTTATTTTTTAAAAAGTAGCTTTTCAAGATCTTTAGCTTTCTTAAAACTTTCACTGGTTTTTAGTTGCCGCTCAGGTAAAATCATCACATCTTTAAAACCTTTTATCATATATAGTGATGCTATCTTGAGCTTTTTTTGTAGTACTTCATGGGTTATGCATCAATTCCTTTAATATTGAAAAGCCACGAGCTAACTGTTAACAGATACAATATAATGTCACTTAGGATCACTTAAGCACAGTGAAACATGTTTCAAGTTTCTCCTGCTCAGTTTTGTCCTTACATAAGTCTTTTATTGTGGGGAAGGGAAGGGAAGGGAAGGGAAGGGAAGGGAAGGGAAAAAAGAAACTTAACCCTTTGAAACATCATAAACCACTGCAATACTGTAGCAACTGTATTTGTTTTTTGAATTAAAAATATAGTGTCTTTTCTTCTGGTTTTGTGCTTGACATAATTGCAGCCTTTATTCCAGATCATCATATTAAAGCAATTAGTATGAGAGTGGGCATCCATATAAGACTTGATACTTCATTAAAAAAAAAAAAAAACAACAGGCAAAATTGTAGATGCAAGAGAATTGACCACAAGCTGGAATAGAAAGGGCTGTATGCCAGCAGAAAACAGGCTGGAAACACAAGCTACTTTATTGTATTTTCTTGTTGCCATACTAGTCCTCCCAGTGACAACAACAATAAAAACCATTTCCATTTGTATAATCACTCTTATTCCAAAACGCATGGCAAATCATAGGCCAAATTGTGCATTTGGTTATATGGCTTATGTGCCTTATAAGGCACAGATGCTTCCATTCCAGAGTTGCACTAGTGCCACAAAGAGCAATTTTATCTTTTTTTTTTTACAAAGAATGATGAAGGTTAATGTGAAGCCCTCTTTTGAATGGGATGCAAAATTAATGTGTACATATAACATGGAAAACATGTTTGTTTTTTTTCCCCCAGGGCTTAGAGGAATAAGCTGAAAAATCTTAGAAACAGTACCTCAAAAAATGTGTTTTATCTATGAAAAGTTTACAGCAGAAGGCTAACATTTGTCACCTGTAACAGCTCCTTCCTTGATGACTTGCATCACAAAGGGAGCAATGCAGCCCTCTCCAAAGACTGAAAGTTACAGGGAAAACAAGAGCACAGATAAGTAAAACAGAGCAATATGCTAACAACATAAGCATTACTTGAGCCAACTACCTGCTAAAAGGTTATTGAATCAGCATAATGTCAGAACACCTCATCCTATTCAAGCACCAAGCACTTCAACTCTTCACTGGATGACCTTTTGTAGAGTAGAATGTCACTTTGCCTCCTCCACCACTGGCAAAATTTCCATATCTGGTCTCAGTCTGGATTTTGCCAGCCCATGCAGTAAATCTTGCAATTGCTTTTTGGGTAGATT